>PVLA01000452.1:188895-304698 GCA_004027455.1 Hydrochoerus hydrochaeris | reverse complement strand
AGAAATGATGTAAATTTGAAAGGTAAATGAAATATGACTATATCATATTTATCAAAAGTTCCCATTTCATAATACATGGTTGATTTTCTTCATCTTTCTGGGCATAAAAATTGAGATATCTTTTTGGGACACTTAACTTTATTTAATTCCATGGCCCCAAATTTTACGTTTAACCACATTTTTAAACTTTTATAATATATGCTTATTATCAACTATTTGGAAAACACATAATTAGATGATGATAAAAGAAACACAAGCAAAGTATCCTCTTAGATAGCATAGGTAATCACTGTTAAAGTTTGTTGTGTTTTTCCAGAGTCTTAATCTGTATTAAATCTATTTCTTGTAATAGCTGATTTTTAAATTTATGAGATTACTTCTGTAAAGATGAAGCTTTTCAGCAACTACTTTGAAGATAATGTGCAATATATTAACCATTGTTAATATATTGTGTTTTGAAATTCTGTATCATTTTTATTCTTTTTTCATTTTAAAATAAAAAAGTAAAATTTTAAAAATAATTTTTAAAAAAATGTTGCCAGGCGTGGTGGCTTACGCCTGTAATCCCAGGACTCAGGAAGCTGAAGCAGGAAGATCATTGCGAGTTCGAGACCAGCCTAGGCTACAAAGTGAGCTCAAGGCCAGCCTGAACTGCATAGCAAGACCCTGTCTCAAAAAGACAAAAAAAAAAAAAAAGAGAGAGAGATTTTTAAAATAGAATCTTTAGATGTTAGTTTGAATGACATATTAGTACAGTATGTTAGAAGAAAAAAAGTCTGTTGGTGGGGATAATTACTGAGTATAATTTTTATAGTTTTTGCTATTCTTTACCATTTAATAAAACCATTTGCATTTGAAGACAGATTTTTTTCCAATAAAGAATACTTTTGTAATTTCTATGCTGAACTGTTAAAAGAGTGAACTGAGGGATTTTAAATAATGAAAGTTTAGGCCAGGCATGGTGGTACATACTTTTAATACCGGCATTTGGGAAGCTGAGGCAGTAGGATTACTGCGAGTTCAAGGCCAGCCTAAACTGCTTAGTGAAACCCTCTCTCAAAAAAGACAAAAAAAAGTTTGGTATCCTGTCTGCCACTGAGTAACTTTAATCAATAATTGTTTTATTTTCCATATGAATATTTTCTCCTGTTTCATTTCCTTAAGAAATTGTTTGTGCTCTGCTAGGTACCCACTAAAGCTGATGATGAATTTTGTAACATTTGGCAGTCCTTACAAGGGTCCAGAAAAATTCAGCACTTTCAGCCAACTCTACAAGAGAAGGTTAGTATTCCGATAGTTCTAAGAGAAAAAAAAAAATTTTTTTTTTTTTTGCTTTTCCTTATATCTACGATGATTAATTTCCCCTTAAAATCTCATCAAATAGTAAATGACAGTTTTGGTTAGGAATTTTCATAATTCTGATATAATTAATAGTTTTTTGATCTGTGAGTTAAGAGTACAATTTTTCTTTTAAATCAGTTTTGGATTTTTTTAATTGCTTACAAAATCATAATAACTATTTTAAGCTCAACAAGGGATTTTATTTTTATTTTATTTATTTTTTTTTTTATCGGTACCAGGGATCGAACTCACGATCACATGCTTGTAAGGCAGGCACTTACACTGCTGAGCCAAATCCCCAGTCCCCAGCAAGGGTCTTAATAGCACTCATTAACTATTTTTTTCCACATAAGTATAAAATCTAATGCTGACAGTTGATTTTCTTAAATATGAATGAGCAAATTTATATTCCTTTGTAAAGATAAAGGAGAGGAAAGAAGGATATGAATGTAAGTCTTTGGAAGAAACTTGTTTGGTATGCCTGAGACCCTGGGTTTGACCCCCAGCACTATAAAACAACAAAAGGAAAGAAGTGCTGCCAAAAGAGTAGAAAGTCAAACAATGAAATGGAGGGGAAAATGAATGAATCATACTAAATTTTTTGTGAGTTGCTGATCTGCTAGGTTAATTTAGGTAAAAACGTAATGATGCCTGCAACATTACAGCTTTGTCTACTTTAGTATCCTTGATAATGGTGACACTGTCAGAGCTGGAAAGCAAGAAATTCCAAAGGAAGTGATGGTAATATGAACATAAAAAGTGACTGTGCATCTGGGGCTTAGTTCAGTGACAGACCATTTTCTACTATTCAGGTAGCCCTGAGTTAATTCTAGAACAAAAAAAAAAGTGAAAAGTAAGAATTGACCACAGAATTTAGTAGATCATTAGGAACCTTGAGAACACCAGTTTTAGTAAAGTGATGGGAATGATAGACTGATTAGAATGGGATTAAGAGACAAAGAGAAAAATTGGAGACAGAAAGTATAGACAGTTCTTTCAAGGAGTTTTACTAAAAGGAAACATTAGCAGGCTGGACATGGCACATGGCATATGCCTATAGTTCCAGTTTTCCCAGCCATTCGGGAGGCTGAGATAGAAAGATCTTTTAGCCCAAGAGTTCAGGGTCAGCCAAGGGGATATAACAAGACCCAGTCTTAAAATCAGTGAATAAATAAAATGGAAAAAAATGAATGGCAACAATACTCTGTCTTTTCTTGCAAATGCCAATTTATGGTGAACTTCTTTATTCCTATTTTCCCAGCCTTTCACTAGGAACTATTCCCCCCCACACACACACTCAGCAACAATGTTCTTTTCCCTTTTACCTAATTATTTAAGTAATGACTTTGACTCTTATTTCTCTGCTAAGTATCACCACGATTTCTGGTTTCAACTTCTCTATCCAGCCTTTATCTAGTTATCCCTAATCTATATCCCTGGTTATGAACTCTCAATCCAGTATTTTCAGCTTTCAAGAGAACTAGTATAGCTGGATACTCTATTATCACCTCATCCTCAAAATGCCCCCAAGTTGACCTCATCTAAAGCCTCTTTTAGTATCCTGTTTCTAACACCACTATGACCCAGGTGTATAATCTAAAAACTTAAACTTTAGAGTCAAACATTTTTTCTTTCACCTGTTTTGGCCATATGGCATATCTTCTAGATTTGAACTCAGTTTATGCTCTGAAATAGTGTGGGTGTGGCAAGTGTGGTGCTGGGCTCTGAATCAGGAGACAGAGTTTCATGACTCAAATTGAGCAAACCTCTTTCCCTGGGCCACTGTGGTCACACACAAAATGAAGAAATTTGGACTACGTTACTGCTCAGGTACTAGTTGGTAGAATAGCCTATTTAGTCAAATTGGTCTCTTCCCTTTGCCGTTGGTAATTTCTCATTCTTCACTTAGAATAACCTTTCTTCTCTCCTAGTAGAATCCCCCTAGGTCTCAGTCAAGATCTATGAGTTTCTTAAAAATCCCTTGATAATAGTTTTTCATCATCTTCTGCATGCAACTCCTATTACTGGATACTATTTTCAGTATACATTTCAGCTCAAGACTCTTGTGTTTCATCTCTTGTATTGTTACAGTTATAATGTAAGAACACATTTATAAAATAACAAACTTATAGGTATTTCATGATACAAATCAGAGAGCAATTAGAGGTCTCTGACCAAGTTTCTGCTGCTTCTGCTGAATTCAATTGACCTTGACAGTATCTAAAGCCCTTCTACATAGCTCTGATGAGCACTGAGTCAAAGTAACTCTATATACATTAAGACACACTGAGCTAGTCAAGGACAGTTTTAACTATGTTTACCCTATAAAGGTCCCCACCCCTTTTCCTGGAATGTTTCTATATTATAATAAACAATTTGTTTCAACAAATCTGTGTAAAACTAGCCTGCCTGTCAATGCATGTAACCAATTATATAATTTTTTTAATTTTTATTTTAAAGAGGGTAAAACTAAACATAACAAAACAGAACAAAGCCAATCAGAAGAAAACAATGTAAATGACATATTTCAAGTAACATGTAAATGACATATTTCAAGTAACACAACAAGAGATCATCACTGGCTACCATAATGTCTCTTGTTTTCTTCTAAATAGTTGTCTGTATCTTCACACACAATGAATTCATACAAAACAAAATAGTATTAAATTGATCAAAACAGAGTGATGAAGGCATTTTAGGCCTTCAAAACCAGGCAGTAGGGAAATCAACAATGGCTGCCATGTCTCTTGTTCTCTTCAAAATAGCTGTCTGTACCTTCACGTATGTTGAAATTAAACAATATAAAACAGACTAAAATCACTCTGAACAAAGAATAATGGCATTACTGGATTTCACAGCATGACAATATGGAATCAGCAATAGATATCATATTGTCTGTTTTTCTTCAGAGTAGCTGTTCATTTCATCACGCATAGTATAATCGATTCTCATAAACTGTTTAGAAGTTCTACACTTGTATAAGGCTCTACATGTATACCTATCCTTTCTGTATTAGAGGGAAAAACAAAACTAAACAAAACAAAACAAATTACTAGAAAAACATTAAACAAAAAAGACAAATAAATAACAGTAGCAAAGAGCCCAAAACACTGACAGTATTGGCCTTCAAAACAAGGTGGTAGGAGCATAACTAAGGTTGTTGTTTTACATGATTTTAAGAGCTCCTAAGATCACCATACACTAACATGCACAATTGTTCCAATCCTATGAATGTTAACTGTTTTGTTCCAAGAAGTTATATAATTTGTAGCACAATCATCTTAGCTATCCTAAGCATTTATATAATTTTAGTTATTTTTTCTTTTCCCTTTTTCTTTTTTCTCCTTTTCCCTGAGATATTATTTTTTTCCCCTTTGAGCATATTCTTATTCTTTCATTGTATTTATTGAGGATTTTGTATCTTATGTACTCTTACCATTTCTTACGCTAGGGAGACTATATGGTATTTACACATGTGAGTTTGATTGATTTCACTTATGAGTATGGTATCAAGTTGCATCCATTTGTTTATAAATATATCAATGTGATCATTCTTTATAGCTAAGTAGTACTCCATTGTATAAAAATACCACATCTTTTTTATCCATTCATCAGTTGATGGGCATTTAGGTTGTTTCCAAGATCTGGCTATTACAAATTGTACTGCTATAAACATGGATGCACATATATCACTGTGATATGATGTTTTCAATTCTTCTGGGAATATGCCCAGAAGTGGAATAGCTGGGTCAAATGGGACTTCCAATCCCAGCTTTTTGAGGAACCTACAGACTGACCTCCACAGTGGTTGCACCAGTCTGCACTTCTATCAGCAGTGCGGGAGAGTTCCTTTTTCCCCACAGACTCTACAGCATTTGTTGTTGGTAGTTTTCTTTATCCTGGCCATTCTTTCTAGAGTGAGATGGAATCTCAATGTGGTTTTAATTTGCATTTCTCTAATGACTAATGATGCTGGACATTTTTTCATGTATTTATTTGCCATTTGTATTTCTTCATCTGAGAACTGTGAGTTCATCTCAGATGCCCATTTTTGGATTGGGCCTTTGAATTTCGGGGGTCTGAGTTTTTTTAATTCTTTGTATGTTCCAGACAGAAGTCCTTTGTCTGAGGGACAGTTCACTAAGATTTTTTCCCAATTTGTGGGTTTTCTTTTCACTATGCTGGATATTTTTTTGACATGCAAAAACTCTTTAATAGGATGCGATCCCAGTTATTGATTCTGTGAAATATTTCCTGTACAGTTTATTTCTTGTTCATGAATTCTCAACCTACCCTTACGTCTTCAAGATTTCTACCTACTTTGTCTTCCCATAGATTTAGTGTTTCTGTTTTAATATTTAGATCTTTGATCCATTAGACTTTAGTGCATGATGATAGGCATGGGTCTAGTTTTAGTTTTTGGCATATGGAGAACCAGTTTTTTTCAAGCACCATTTATTAAAGAGACTATCTTTCTTCCAGTAATTGTGTTTGGCCCCTTTATCAAAGATAAGGTGGCTGAGTGTGCTTGTAGTTGTATTTGTATCTTCTGATCTATTCCATTGATCTTCAGGTCTGTTTTTATCCCACTACCACGTTGATTTTATTACAGTAGCTTTGTAGTATAACTTCAAGTCAGGGATTGTGATGCCTCCTGCCTTGCCTTTGTTGCTTAGAATTGCCTTGCTATTCTAGGTTTCTTCTGGTTCCAGTTGAATTTTAGGAGTGATTTCTCTAGATCCATAAGGTATGCTAGTGGGATTTTGGTTGGGATTACATTAAATCTGTATACCAATTTTGGGAGAATGGCCATTTTCACAAGATTTATTCTTCCTATCCATGAACAAGGGATGTTTTCCATTTTCTGAGGTCCTCTTCTATTTCTTTTTTCAGGATATTGTAATTTTTCTTGAATAGATCTTTTACTTCTTTTTTTAGATTGATTCCTAAGTATTTCATTTTTTTGGATGCTATTGTGAAGGATGTGGCTTCTTTTATTTCTATCTCAGTAGTTTTGTTGTTAGTGTATAGGAATGCTATTGATTTTTGAGTGTTGGCTTTGTATCTAGCTACATTACTGAATTTATTATACCTAGGAGTCTTACAATGGAGTTTTGGAGGTCTTCTATGTAGAGTATCATGTCATCTTCAAATAATGATAATTTAACTTCTTCTTTTCCTATCCTTACTCCTTTTATTTCTCTCTCTTGTCTAATTGCTCTGGCTAGTATTTCCAGCACTATATTGAACAGGAATGGTGATAATGGACATCCTTGTCTTGTGCCTGATTTTAGGGTAAAGGCTTTGAGTTTTTGGCTGTTTAATATGATGCTGGCTGTTCATTTGTCATAAATGGCTTTTATCAGATTGAGGTAAAGACCAATCATTCCAATTTTCTTTAAGGTTCTTATCATGAATAATCACTTGCTTTGTACTTCCCACTTCTAAATGCTAAACTCTTTGTAAACTCAAGACTGTTGCCTTTGGGAATGATCCCACAATAGTCCACTAGTGTAAAGATTGAATACTGCCTTTTTATCTCATTGCAAAGAGTCTTCCTTTCAGTTTGATTTGGGAATTTTCCTGCAACAGGAGCTTTCAAGAAAATGTAAATGACAGCCAGGTATTTAGCTCAGCAGCATAAGCACCTGCTTTGCAAGCTCAAGGTCATAAGTTTGATCCCCAGTACAGGGGGTGGGGGTTGTCATTTAACTCAGTGGCATAAGCACCTGCTTGGCAAGTGCGAGGTCGCAAGTTTGATCTCTGGTACAAAAAAAAAAGAGAGAAAATGTAAATGGACTAATACCCTCAATTTTTATGAAGTACAGTCAGAAATGTTTTTTAAGATTTTTTAATAGAAAAAAATTAAACATAAGTTTGTGAGAACCTACTGGTTCACCTACCCCAGTTTACTCATGTCCAGCCCTATTTCTTCTATAATTCCCACTCACTTCGTGCCCCCACCCCTCTACCCTGGAGGCAGGATTATAATATTTTAATGTAAATCTAAAGAAGCCAGTGGTAGTGATGCACACCTGTGATCCCAGCACTTGTGCTGAGGCAAGAAGATTGCTGCCAACATGGGCTCTGTAGTGGGTTCAGGGCAAGTCTGGACTATATAGGAAACTGTTAGGTTTTTGGCGCAATAAGAACGAAAAAATATAATATAAAAGTAGCTTTTATTGCGAGGACATGGAGAGAACTCCATGGCTGCAGAAGCCTGGCATTCTCTGGCCCGACAGCGAGGTGTGGGATATATTTATAAACTCTGACGGGGGTGGCGCTTAGGGCGGGCATTTGATGATGCACAGGGGGCTAATTGGAGCCTTTTTCATGCCACTGGGACAGGAAAAAGGAAGTTGTCATATGGGAAAGAGGGAGTGGCTTTAAAGTAAACATCCTTAATCCCGCCTCCACTATGTAGGGCATAGTCCTTTCAAAAACCTTGTCTCAAAAATGTCTAAAGAGACCTATAGAGACTGATTTTTTTCTGCTTTGAAAAAACATTTACCTAAAATTTAGGATATTTTTGAGTTTCATTTTTTTCCCCTGCATTATTTATTAACTTTAAGCTAAGTTAATTTCTTCTATTCAGAATGGTATTTTTGGAAAGTTATTCTTTTCCATTTATCTGCTGTCAAACTAATACACAGAAAAAATGTCTGATGATCATTAATGATTGTTATTTTTGATGGTGGATCTGGGGTAGTTTTGTTAATTGTGTGTATTTTTCTATATTACTTGTTTTCCAAATGTATATAGTTTTTATTTTAAAAGTAACTATTAAAAATTAAACAAAAAAAGTTAACGTAAATAGCTATAATGTTAAAATTTTTAACTGATTTGTAAGAATTTTAACTTTCAGTATGCAATTCTACCTCAAGAAATAAGTCAAGTAACTCAACAGCATAAATCTGGCTTTAGTGACAACAGTGTGAAGTATCAGCAAAAAAAGCATGACCCTCACAGAAAACGTAAGTTTGTTTTCTTTTCATTGTTGATATTGTTTGTTTTTTGAGGGGGGTTGTGGTTTTTTTGTTTTTCTTTTTTTTGTGGGATTTGTGGGGTAGGGTTGAGGCAGTCTCACTACATAGTTCCAGCTGACCTTAAACTCACTATGTAGCCCAGGCTGTCCTGGAACTCACAGGATCCTCCAGCCTCACCACCACCTCCACCTCACCCCACCCCTGTGCTGGAATTCCAGGAGTAGGCTACCACACCCAGCAAGTATAAATTTTGAATTAGAGAGTTATACTTGTATACTACTTTATATAAAAAATAGTAAATAGCTTTATTGAGCTAATTTACATACCAGCAAAAATAAATTCATCTGTTAAAGTATACAATCAAAGGTGGGCAAGGTGGCCCACACCTGTAATCCTGCCACTCAGGAGGCTGAGGCTAGAGAATTACCAGGAGTTCAATGTCAATTTGGACTACACAGTGAATTCAAGACCAACCTGAGCAGTATATAGTGAGACCATGTCTGTGTACTCTTTTGTTGTGACTGTTGTTATTGTTCTTATTGTTGTTGTTTGGTTCTAATAATTGAACTCAGGACCTTGTGCTTATAGGCAGATACTATGCTGCTAAGCTATATCCCCAACCCAAGACCCTGTCTCAAAAAAAAGTATATGGTCATTGTGCTTTTAGCACTTTCATAAAGTGTGCAATCATTACCACTGCATAAAGCATTTTCATCACCCAGAAAAGAAATCCCTACTCACTAACATCACTCTTCTGGGCCCTAGCAGCCCCTAATTTTCTTTCTGTCTCTATGGATTCACCTATTCTGGGCATTTCATATAAATAGAATCAGAAACCATGTGACCTTTTGTGACTGCCCTCCTTCACATCACATGGTATTTTTAAGGTTTATTCATGTAACAGCATGTATAATAAGTACTTCATTCCTTTTTATGCTTAATAATATTCCATCATAGGAAATACCACATTTTATTTATCCATCACTACAAATAATAATGCTGCTATGAATATCTGTACAATTTTTGTGACAATATGTATTTGCAGTTCTCTTGAATATATATTTATGAGTACAATTGTGAGTCATGTAGTAACTGTGTGTTTAACTTTTTACAAAATTATCAGACCATTTCCCCGAATAGCTACACTGTCCTAGCACTGTGTGAGAGGGCCCAGTCTGGTTTTGCCACACCCTCCACAGCACTTTGCATTGTCTGTCTGTATGAGGATTCCGAGGCTATAGGTGCAAAGTGGAATCTCCAGTGACTTTCATTTGCAATTCATTAATGACAAAGAATGTTTGAGCAGATTTTTGTGTGTTCATTGGCTTCTGTTTACTTTTGGAGAAATGTGTTCAAATCGTTGGTTCTTTTATTGTACTGGTTGTCTTTTTGCTCTTAATTTGTAAGAGTTCTTTATATATTCTAGAGGCTGTTTGCTAATGATTCGCAAATACTTTCTCCCATTATGTGAGTTTTTAACTTTATGATATTCATAAGCACAAAAGTTTTTAATTTTTATGAAGCCAATGTATATAATTTTTCAACTTTTTCTTTGGCTACTTATACATTTGTCATATCAAGGAGAACACAGAATACTTAACATTTATGTTTTCTTCTAAGGGTTTTATAGCTTAGCCCTTACAGTGAGGTAGGTTTCTATTTGTTTATTGTGGCATTAGGTAGGAGTGTCCATTCTTTCATATTTGGATATCCAGTTGTCATTGTGTCATTTGTTGAAATGACTGTTCTTTCTCCTACTGAATTCTCTTGGAATCCTTATAAAAGGCCTTCATATATCTTTATGGGTTTATTTCTAGGCTCTAATTCCATTGATCTCCATGCCTATGTAAATACATAGTACACTGCCTCAGTCATTGTGACTTTGTTGTAAACTTTGAAATCAGAAAGTTTGAGTCCTCCAACTTTTTTTCTTTTTCAAAATTGCTTTGTCTGTTCTGGGTTCCTTGCATTTCCATATGAATTTTAGTTTCACCTTGTCTATTTCTGAAAAAACTGCAGCTGGACTTTTCACAAGGATTTGCATTAAATCTCTGGTTCATCTTGGATAGTATTGTCATCTTAACAATAGTACATCTTTCTGAGAATGAAAATAGTATTTCTTTCCTTTGTCTTTGTTTGGTTTAGTTTGGTTTTTGTTTTGTTGTTGTTTGGGGGCTTTTTGGTTTGATTGGTTGGTTGGTTTTGATTGTTTAGTTGGCCTTGAACTCTATGTAGCAGAGACTATTCTCTAATGAGGGTCTTCCTGTCTCAGCCTTCAGAGTACTGGGATTACAGGCATGTGCCACCATGCTAGACCATTTAGGTCTTGTTTAATTTGCTTCATTGCTGTTTGTTTGTTTGTTTGATAGATAGTTCAGGCTGGCCTTGAACACTTGAACTCACTATGTAGCCCAGACTGGCTGGCCTCAAATTTATGACAGTCCTCCTATATCAGCCTCCCAAGTGCTAGAAATATAGTCGTATACCACCACAACCAGCTCAGTGCTGTTTTGTAGTTTTCAGTGTACAAGTTTTGTATTTCTTTTGTTAAATTTATTCCTACTTTACTTTTGGGATTCCATTATCAACAAAAGTATTGATATAGGGAAATGAAACTCCCAACCTACGATATGTCTAGAAAGAGTTTGTGTTTTCTAAAATCAAAGAATGAATTTTAGGAACAACAGAGGTTAAGAGCAGAAATATTTATTGAGACAGAAGGGGCCCCAAGTGGGTTGCCAAAGATTCTGTATTTTCTCGGGATTTTTATAGAGTAAAATCATGAGGTGAGGTGAATGTAAAGTAGGGAAAACTGGAAAGTCGCAAGGCAGATGGGCATGAGGTGGGACAGAGCTATGGTCAACCAATAAGTTTAATTGTTCAGGTAAAATTGACCAAATCAAGGACAAATGGGGAAATGAGTCACGTAGCAAGCGAGCATTCTTTATGGATCAGTGACTCTTCCTGTAGGTTGTTGGGATGGTGACTCCTGGCTTCTCAAAGTGATCCAGACTTAATCCCTAAGGATTATACTTGAGGGTGTGGTTGCATTTGTTTTGCTTTCTGTCCAGAGATCTGGCCCACAGTAAAAGGTGTGTGTCCCCTCCAAGGTCATGAGACGTGGTTCTTTTTTTTTTACTTCTCTAGGAGTGTTTTCATTATTTATTTATTAGTTTGTTTATTTTACATCTGGTCTTCTTGTACCCGCTTCTTTGGGGGCCTAGCCCTGTCTGACTGCCTATAATATTTCTAACTAGCTCAGCTGCCTGTAACAGTATTACTCAAGTAATAATATATGTAGTTTAATATTTAGTCATTTATAAACATAAAATTGACTTTTGTATATTTTGCTACCTTGCTGATCTTGGTTATTATCCCTAATTGTTGGACATCTGCAGATACCTTTCTTCCTATATAGTCTGGTTGCCTTTTCTTTTCTTTCCTAATTGCTGTGGCTAGAACCACAATCCAGTGTTGAATAGAAGTGCTGAGAACAGACATCCTTAAGTTTTCTTGACCTTAAATATAAATTTTCAGTCTTTCACCATGATAGTACAGATATTTCATAGATGTTTTTCATATTTTTCTTTATTACCTGAGGAAGTTGTCACCTATATATTGTTTGTAGGGGTCTTTTTGTTTTGTCTATGTGAGACAGGATCTCACTATGCAGTTCAGACTAACTTTGAGCTCACTTTGTAGCCCAGGCTAGTCTCAAACTTGCAATGATCCACCTGCCTCAGCCTCCTCAAGTGCTGGGATTACAGGCATGCACCACTATGACAGGCTTGTTGATTTTTATTTTTATGTGGGAGAAGTATTAGATTTTATCAATTTTTGTTTCTGGGTTTGAAGTAAAACAAATAATAGGCAAGCACTTTATCACTGAGTTATAGCTATGGCCTCAGTTATTTCTGTATCTGTTGAGATGTCCATCTTTTATACACTTTATAGTTTGTTCCATTGATTATATTTCATGTGTTGAATCAACTTTGCATTCCTATAATAAATCCTACTAAGTGATAGTTTATGATTCTTTTTATATAGTGCAGGATTTGATTTGTTTGTATTTTTTGAGGATTTTTGTATCTATATTCACAAAGAATAATTTTCTTAGGACAATTTTGATTTGGGAACATGATCCTTTTCCATCTATGTTTGGGAAGAAGTGGTATTATTTCCTCTATAAATGTTTGATGGAATTCACTTGTGAAACCATCTAAACCTGGACATCACTTCTCTTTATGGAAAATTTTTGTTGTTTTTTGTTTTTTAAATCAACATGCATTTAATTGTACTCATTAATGGGGTTTATTGTGTCTCTGTACACACATACGGCACAGATCAAACAGTCTCCATTAATCTACCCCCTACCACACATGCAGCTTACCCAGCCTCTTTATTGGAAGTGTTTATATTTACTAGTTTCAGTGTCTTTTGCTTGTTACAGTTCTACTCAGATTGTCTGTTTCCACATGAGTCAATTTAAATAGTTTGTATCTTTGTACACATTTCTCTGTTTCATCTAGGTTACTTAAGTTGTTGGCATATAACATCCATAATACTTCCTCGTAGTCTTTTTTTTGTTCTCTAAGGTTGATAGTAATATTCCTACTTTCACTTCTAATTATTTACAACTTCCATGTTTTTCTTTGTAAGTCTAGCTAAAAATTTGTCAGTTTTCTTAGTTTTATAAGACCAAGTTCTAGCCAGGTGTAGTGGTACACACCTGCAGGCATAGCTACTTGGAAGACTGAAAAGTGAATCATTTGAACCCAGGAGTTTAAAGCCTTCCTGGGTAACACAGCAAAACCCCATCAAAAAAAAAATCTGATTTCATTAATTTTCTCAGTTGTTTTTCTATCACTTCATTTATTTCCACTTTAATCTTTAGTTTCTTTCCTTCTGTTTTGTTTGTTTGTTTGTGTTTTTGTTTGTTTGTTTTTTGATACCAGGGATCAAACTCACAAGCTTGTGCTTGCCAGGCAGGCCCTTGTGCCACTGAGCTAAATCCCTGGCCTTTCCTTCCTTCTGGTTTTGGATTTAGTGTACACTTTTTTGTTTGTTTTTAGCCAAAACTCGAACTCAGGATGTTGCACTTGCCAGGCAGGTGCTTTGCCACTGAGCCACACCCCTGCCCCATGTAAACATCTGTTTTTCCCTTAATGTAGAAGATTAGGTTATTATTTGAATGCTTTCTTCTTTCTTTTTTCTTTTTTTTTTCCAGTACATTTTAGATATACATGCTGATAGCATTCATTTTAGGGAATTTGTACCAAGTGTACATGATGCATCTTGCTTCTCTTTTGTTTTCCTGTTCCCCTTCGCACCCTTCAACCTTTTCTCTTCTGTTTTCTTAATATAGGCATTTAAAGCTGTAAATTTCTCTCAAAGCATAGCATTAACTACTGAATTTTCTTTCTTTCATGTGTTTTTGTTTTTGTTTTTGAGACAGAATCTCACTATGTAGTTAGGATGACTTTGAACTCACTGTGTAGCCCAGGCTGGCCTCACACATGCAGCAATTTGCTTGCCTCAGCCTTCCAAGTGCTGAGACTGCAGTTGTGTGCCACCATACATACCTGGCTGGTATGTTGTATTTTCATCCTACTCAAAATTCTTCTAATTTTATAGCAATTTATATATTTTTGACCCATCCTTTGTTTAGTTTTGTTTTGTTTTGCTTGTGACAGGATCTCACATAGTTCAGGCTGCCCTTGTACTCAGTATGTAGCCTAGGACCATGCTTTATTTAACAGTGTTTTTAAATTTGCAGCTATTTGTGAACTCCCAAACTTTCTTCTGCTACTTATTCTATTCATTTCCTTGTGGTCTGAAAGCATACTTTGTATGAAAACATGCTTTCTATGTAGTTTAGGCTGGCCTTTGACTCCTGTGGTCCTCCTACCTCAGCCTCCCAAGTGCTGGGATTACAGTTGTGCACCACCACCCCTTGTTGACTTCAATCCTTTTAACTTTATTGAATTTTGTTTTATGACCTCACATATGGTCTGTCCTACAGAATGTTCCATGTATACTTGAGAAGAACATATATTGTAAGCAAAGTGTTCTCTAGAACATCCCTTAGACATGTTGGTTTATAGTGTTGTTCAAGTTTTCCTTATTCTTGCTGATTTTCTGTACAGTTGTCCTATCCATTACTGAAAGTGCAACATTAAAGGCTCCCAACTATTAGTTTTGAATTGTTTTTTTTTTTTCCCTTCAACTTTTTTCAGTTTTTCTTTTGGTATTTGGAACTCTTTTGTTAGGTACATGCATGATTTTAAGAGTCATTTTTCCCTGAAATAGCTGTTAAAAAAGTTTCTCTAGTAACAATTTTTATCTTAAAGTCTTATGTGTTTGTTTTTATTTTTGAGACAGAGTCTCACTGTGCAGTCCAAACTGGCTTCAAGGTCTTAGTGATCTTCCTGCCACAGCCTCCTAAGTGAATATTGTTAAATAGCAACAGTTCTTTTGAAATAATGCTTAGAGGACCAGGGATTTAGCTCAGTGGCTCACAAGGTCATGAGTTCGATCCCTAGTGTCAAATAAAATAAAATAAAAGACTGTATGAAATAATGCTTAGAAAAAGCCCAAGTTTCATTCTGATCTCTCTGATAGATGCCAGCTTTATCCCACTAGTTTCACCCCAAAAGCTTACAGAAGACAAACAGTGGGTAATGGGACTAGGCCAAGTAAAAACACCAAAAAACTTGATATTCTTACTGATATGCAATCTATTTTCTTAAATACATACTCCTCTGTATTGCTATAAGCCTTTGATTGACTTCTGTAGTTCTAAATGTTTGGATTCTGGTAAGATATGCCTATTTCCTTATTACTTTTATGGAGTGGAGAGACTGTGGAGGTCTTTATTCTGATATTTTTGCTAATGTCCCTTCACTAACTGCTACTTGAGACACTTTTTTCTTTTTTGCAGGTCCTGGGCTGAACCAGGGCTTAGCACATATTAGGCAACCAGTCTACCGTAAGCTACATCCCCAGACTGCTCTTGGTCATTTTTAAAATGTATTTATTTATTCAGTCATTTTGCCATACTGAGGATCAAATCCAGGGCCTTTGCACTGAAATGCATCTCTTGCCCTCTTTATTTTTTATTTTGACACAAGTTCTAACTTACCCAGTCTTACTAAAACTTAAAACTTGTAATTCTCCTTCCTCACTCTCACACTTCCAAGTAATTGGGGTTCTAAGTGTGTACTACTATGCCTGACTTCTTTTACTTTTAACCTTATAAATTAATGTCCCTCTAAATCTGATAAATATGGCTTTAAGATTTTTTTTTTTTTTTTTAAGATGTGGTTTCAGCTGGAGATTTAGCTCAGTGGCATAAGCACCTGCCTGGTAAGTACAAGGTAGTGAGTTTAATCCCTGGTTAAAAAAAAAAAATGTGGTTTCACTCAACCCAGGCTGTCAAATTACAGGGTGTGTTACTTTCTCATTGCTGAGACAAAATCCCTGACACTCACAAGTTAAAGAAGGAAAGGTTCTGGAAATGAGAATAAAATTTAAAAAGAAAAAGAATGAAAGGTTTATTTTAGCTCACAGATTATAGAGCTCACAGATTATAGTCAGCTGACTTGAAGGCAGAGGACACAGCTCATGGCATGGCAGGGGGAAGCAGAGAGCATTGGAGGAGACAGGACAAGATAGACCCAAGCCATGCACCCAGTGACCAGTCTCTTCCAACTCAGTCTCACCTTCCAGCAGCAAGTCAGGTAGAAGCCCCCAGTCACTTTACAAAAGTGACCATCCAGTCACTTTACAAAAGCTCCACCTATGAGCAAATGTGGCTTTGGGGGACATATAGGAATAAACCGTAACAATGGACTCCAGTCATTCTCCCACTTCAGCCTCCTGGGTGCTGGAATTTTGGGCACACATGCCACCGTACTGGGCTGAAGATTTATATTTAATTTGAATGCACTGATATTTCTTCAAACTATTGTTCATATAAATGTAAGTAATCTTAGTTGAAATTAATTACAATCAGTGAAGTTACAATTAGTTTTCTTGTGTTGTGTGTCTCAACAAAGATTTAGTGTTGAATATTTGCCAACTCACAGTTTCTTTTCTTTCTTTCCCCAGCTGATGTTGAAAGTTGAACCCAAGGTCTCACACATGTTAGTTCTATCCCCAGCTTGTTCTGTTTTGGGATGGGTCTTGCTAAATTTCCCAGGCTGAGCTCAAACTTCCTTTCCTCCCACCTCAGCTACCTGTACTTGAGATTGCAGGGCTGCACTGTCACACCTTTCTTTTCTTTCTAAAATAAGATTATTACTTTCACTTTCTGTCTCACTTCTACTTTCCCCTTCTCCCTTTTCCCCTTTCCCTCTTTTTTCTTCTTATCCTCCTTTCCCTCCTCTTTCCTTCCTTCTCTTCATACCCACTTGTTTTTGTTTCTATACTGGTGAAATAAGCAGCCCATAGATAAGAAAATGGTGAAAATGATTAATGTTAGTCATACACTTCAGTATATCCAAAATAATAAAATATTATACAATGATTACTGTAAGGAACACAAGAGGCAGAGACCAGCTGAGACCACCAGGCTTGTAAAGTCATGTGTAAAGGCAACAAGGTGGGGAATGTATTATGTCTGTGTCTAGACAGACAGAGGACAAAAAGGCTGTCTGTTGGGAACAAGAAGTGGACCCTTTTTATAGGGATTGAAAGAAAGCAAGGGACGTTAGGCAGGAAAATTTTAATAAACATCTGTGATTAAAATTTTCTGGCAGTCTTACATCTCAGTGGGCAAAGTCCTTGAGCTGTTTGACGTAAAACCTTGGGTGTTTCCAGATGTCCTGAACTGCAAAGCTCTTTATCGTATCTTACCTTTCTTAGGACATCTTGTCTGCAGATGACAGCCAGGGTGCCAAGCCAAGTTCCCTGCTGAGAATACTGCCTCGAATGGCAGGAGGTTGGGGACTGGAAGAGTCAAGTCCAATCCCATCCTTCCAATTACAAATTATGTTTTTCATGCTTCTTTTGGGGTGTGTGTGTGTGTTTGGGGGAATATTTTTGGTTTGGTTTGGTTTGAGACAGGGTCTCACTGTGTAGGGTAGCCTTGAACTCACTGTGTAGCTTAGGCTGGCTTTCAACTTGGAGTGTCTTGCTTAGCATCCCAAGTGCTGGGATTACAGGTGTGCACCCAGCTTTCATGCTTATCTAATTCATCTACACTTCCTTTCATTTGCTAAGTCATAGTTCCTTAGATTTTCATTTCTTCTGTCACCTCACTAGTTTTCCTTTAAACTTTCCTTTCCTAATGTATCTCTTACCCTTTTATCTAATCAAGATGCTACCACTGGTTTGTTTGTTTGTTTGTTTGTTTGTTTGTTACACTATCTCACTATGAAGTCTAGGCTAGCCTAGAGGGCTAGCAATCCTCCTGCCTCAGCCTCCTCAGTATTGGTATTATAGGCACTACCACCATCCCAGCCTTGCTACTGCCATGTTTTAAACTTACTAAAACACAGTTCTGGTCAGATAACTGCCTGCTCAAAACCTTTTTGTAACTGTTTGCCTCTGACATACTCTTGCCTAATTCCATACTCTTCTGTATCTTTCACAGTATGGCTCTAGCCTGCTTCATTAGTTCTTTTGGGTACTCTTATACTCCTTAACCACTAGCAAAAGTAGTCTATTTAGACTTATGTAAACACAGTCCTTGCTTTCTGTTTTGATGTTTTTTCTCCCATAATTCCTTTTGCTTGGAATACTTAGAGCTTCCTATTCTGCCCTTGCATCCTTCCAGGTCCAATTCAGATACCACTTTCCTTTTCCTTTATTACTGACTACAAGTATCTTTTCTCCTCACCTAGATTATAAATTCCTTGAGATCAGAAGTTGTCTTCTTTGAATTCTGTGTCTTTCACTTAGTGTCTTACTGTGGCAAATATTTGGTAAATCTAATTGTTGTGCAGTAAGCACTTTTGTTCACCACAATTTCTGTTTTTTGTTTTTAGTGAAAGAAGAGTGTAAGAGTCCTAAAGCTGAAAGTCGGTCACAAAAAATATCTAGTAAGCAGGTAAGCTTATCTAAATAATTTCTTGTTGTCAAATTTTTATTCAATTGGTGGCTCTGTTATCTGACTGAATTTTGCAGGCTTTGCAAACAAATCTATAAGATGTATGGCAAAAAGGTTCATGAAGTACAGGCTGATAGTTACCGGCTAGAACTGTCCAAGCTGAAATCCGGGATTTGGAATTATGGGCACCTGAAATCCTAATTTTGCTATTTAATACCTGAGCAGGCTTAAGCAGTTCTTCATCTCTCACAGCCTCAACTTCATCTTTAAAATGTAAATAAAAATATTGATCACTTATAGTATTTTTAAATATATAGGCCCATATACATATGTATAAAGTATGTATTGTAAACAGATTCTGTTTACAGTAATATTAAGTATAAAGAACAATGGCACATATTTAACAGATTATATGCCAGTGATGGAGAACTTTTTAGAACTTCCAGGGATTCAGACACCCTCTGCAGCGTGCCATAACTTCACCAGCACTGCTATATACCTTCTGTGAAATTAGATTGGTATGGGAGAAACTGAGGTCATTTACATTTATTTTATATAGTTTCCGGTAAGGATTGTACTTTTATAATCAAAGAATTGGACATACTGGGCATGGTGGTTCATGCTTGTAATTCCAGTGCTCTGGAAGCTGAGGGAGGAGTATCACTGTGAGTGCAAAGCCAGCCTGGGCTACATAGTGAGTTTAAGGTCAGCCTATACTATATAATGAAAGCCTGCTTCAAAAAAGACAAAAAAAAAAAAAAAAAAAAGCAAAGAATTAGACATGTATATCTATGATTAAATGCCTATTACACTGTGACACTTTTCCTTGTAGTACTGGGAAGTAAACCCAAGACCTTCACTCTTTTTAAATTTTTATTTTTTAGCAGGTGCTTGCTAAAATTCTAATTTGGGTTTAACCTTGGAATCCTCCTACCTCAGCATGGAGTTCAGGCTGGCCTTGAATTCATAGCACTCTTCCTGCCTCAGCCTCCCAACTGGTGGGATTAAAGAATTAAGCCACACGCCCAGCATATAATATGTTTTGAATTTTGTTTTTTGTTTTTTTTTTAAGAGAATAAAACCAAATGAGATAAAACAAAATAGTCAATCAAATCAAGGATCAACATGGTACATGACTTAAAAACAAAGTACAAGCTCAACAATGACTACCATAATGCCTCTTGTTATCTTCAAAAGAATTGCCCATATAATCAGGCATAATAAAATTGAACAAAACAGTAAAGAACAAAACCAATAAGAACAAAACATTGGAGACATTATAGGACTTCCTGAAACCATGATTTTTTCTGTCTCTCTAGAATGTCCTTCAGTATTTTTTGTAGGGTTGGTTTGGTGGTCATGAACTCCCCCAGTTCCTCTTTGTCATGGAAGTATCTTGTTTCTCCATTAATTTTGAGAGAGAGTTTTGCAGGGTACATCAATCTGGCTGAGTTGGAGGTTATGTTCTTTCAGGGCTTGGAATACTTCACTCCAAGTTCTTCTTGATTTGATGGTTTGTGTCAAGAAGTCTGTCATGATTCTGATGGGTTTTCCTTTATAGGTAATCTGTTTCTTTTCTCTGACAGCTTTTAATATTCTGTTCTTGTGTTGAATTTCTGGGATCTTGATTATTATATGTCTGGGTGTAGATCTATTTTGGTTATAGCTGGCTAGAGTTCTGTATGCCTCACTTATCTGAATATCATTTCCTTTTCCTATGCCTGAGAAGTTTTCTTTAATTATTTCTGTAAATAGCCTTTGTATTTCATTTGTGCTTACCCCTGCTTCTTCACTCACATTTTTTTATTCTTAAGTTATAGTTCCTCTTGTCATCTTCTAGCTTTTGTATTGTTACTTTCTAGTTCCTTGTTATTTTTAAGAGATCTTTCCTTTTGTGATCACAAGCTGCAAACCTGTCTTCAAGGTTTGATAGTCTATCTTTAGTTTCTTTCAAGCAGTTTTGCCAGTTTTCAATAGAGTTTTTAATTTCCTGGTAATCTCTTTGAATATTTCATGTATTCTAAATTTTTTTTTATATTCTTCATTGAAAGTTCCCCTCCTTTTTCTATGTTCCTCTATTCTTCCATCTGTGTCTTCTTTAGAGGTGCTTAGCAATTCTTTTATTACGTTTCTCATTTCTTCTTTTACCTGAGATAGTATTGCTGTTCTAAGTTCTTTTATAGGCTCTTGAAGTTGTTTCTTTATTTCAGTTTCTGTTGCTTTAGAAACTTCAGATGTGCAACTCCCGATCTCTTCCATGTTTACATCTCCTGGACTAGTACTGCTTGGGTTGGAGACCAGATACTGCCTTTTGCTTCTTCCTCTTGTCATGCCCCTGGCTTCTTCCGGACAAGTGGGTAGTGGGGTCCCTGGCACTTCCTGTGTGGTTATAATTTCACTGAAGCAAGACTGTGTGCTTTTTCTAGCCTGTGCTGGCTAGGGATATCTGATGGTGAACATCGGGTGCATTGCTGTAGGGCTATGGGTGGCTGGTGGAATGTAAGCAGAGGTGGGGCAGGCTGGCATCTCCCTCCCAAGCTGGTTAACTTCAGGGAGCCCTCACCACATTTGTATGCACAGGTCTGGCAGAGCTGGTTGGGGATAGCTTCAGGGAAACCTTGGCGGTAGCTGTTGAATTGTACACAGGGGCAGGACTCAGTCCAAGCAATTTCCGTCAGTCTGATCTGAGCTAGGGTGGCTGAATGGAGCTGGCTGCAGTTCTGGCTCTGTGCTTATCCTGCCCGAAGTCAAAATGGCCCCCGGCCAATCGCCCACTCTCACCCACTGAGTCCCTCACACTCACCACCAGCCGATGCAATTTTGGTCCCGCTGCTCTCCTCTGCCACCGTGTCTCCATGGAGAGGCCTTCAGGCTTGCCAGCCCCCAGCCTCACCGTGACCATGTGTCCACAGGTTCCACAGCGCTTCTCATAGGGTGGTTCTGCCTCCGTAAAGGTGACGTCAGCTACCTCCTTCTTCTGTTTAAATTTTTTCTTTTTCTTTCTTTCTTTCTTTCTTTCTTTCTTTCTTTCTTTCTTTTTTTTTTTTTTTTTTTTTTATTCTGTCTGTGGGCTTTAATTCTCACTCTAGGTTCTTCCTGGGTCGTGAAGACCTACTTCCTTCTTGTCTTCTCCAGAATGCTATATTCCAGCATCTGGACTGTTTCTCTCAGGCTGTTTACTCTGCTGCTTACTGTTCTGCCATCTTGTTATTTTTAAGAGATCTTTCCTTTCGCAATTGCAAGCCTCGGAATCCACTGTTTTGGTTTTGTTTTTTTTTTTTAAGTGATTTCTTGCCCTAGGGCTGTAGCTCACTGTGTGTAAGTGCCTGGGTCCAATCCCCAACTCTGTAAAATATTTTAAAAACTTTTTAAAGTTTTACATGACACGTAACAGGTAAGTGAAACCTATTAAGGGAACCATTAATATGTAAATACCAATAAATAGTTTAATTACATGACTTTTAATGTCCTCTCCTTTTGAAACTCTTATGCTTACATCTTAGTGACAAGAGCAGGCAGGAGAGGGCAGAGTTCCCTTGCCAGTGTGCTTCAGAGGAACCGTGGCCAACAGGGAAGGAGGCTGGGACCTACACTGTACACCTGTGTGAAGGAAGCTGGGACCATGACAGGAGAGAGGGGCAAGAGGAGGCCCCCTGCCCAGAACCCTGAGAGCACTGATCCAGGAGAGGGAAAAATAAGGGAGACTAAGGGCGGCAAACATGCAACATCAGACATGGCTTCAATAGGCATTAAGAGATATCTTTTGGGACCTTGTAGATGAGCTCAAAACAGAAATATTAAAACAGGTAAAGCAAGATATGAGTAGAGTAATAAAAGAAATGCTAAGCATCTCTCAGGAAGATACAGACGGAAGAAGGGAGGAACACAAAAAAAGGAGAGAAACGTTCGATAAAGAATATAAAGAAAATATAGAATATATGAAGCAGTTTCAAAGAGACTATCAGGAAATTAAAAACCCCATTGAAAGCTGGCAAAACTCCTTAAACAGTTTTTGTGCAATAATACTTTTAGTGAAGCATTTGGACTTTCAGACATGCTATTATTCTCCAAGCAGAGGGTTTGTTTGTTTTGTTTTGTTTTTTTCCTTGGTACCAGGAATCAAACTCAATTGCGCACTTGCAAGGCAGGTGCATATACCTGCTGAGCTAAATCCCCAGCCCCTAGACAGTGTTTTAAATGCTAAAATAAAATACATAAGATTTGAAAGAAAATCACTTACTTTGAAATACAATGGATCACTGCTCTTGTCATTTTCACATTGGGCTGCAGTAACAAAATGACAGACTGAGTGGCAAATGGCAAATGTTTATTTCCTCACAATTCTGGGAGATTTTGGTTTTAGTGTTTCTTTCTTGTTCTTTGTTGTTCTCTTGCGGGGGCTGTTTATTGGTTGGTTGGTTGGTTGGTTGGTTGGTGGGTTGGGTTGGGTTGGGTTGGGTTGGGTTTTTTGGGGCAGACTCTCACAATATACTTTAGGCTGCTCTTGACCTCATTATATAGTACAGGCTGATCTCAAACTATAATCTTGCTGCCTCAACCTCCCAAATGCTAGGATTACAGTTATATGCTGCCACACCTGACTTCCTTACAATTCTAGAGGCTGAGAAGTCCAAGATAAAAGCACTGGCAGAGTAGTATTTTTAATGCTAAAATAGGTAAGATTTGAGGAAAACATGCACATACACACACACACACACACACCTATATTGAAATACATTTAAAATCTGATGAGACAGGGCCAGGAATTTAGCTCAGTGGCATAAGCACCTGCCTTGTGAGCGGCATTCGTGAGTTCAAACCCCAGTACAAAAAAAAAAAAAAAATCTGATGAGGCCTCTGATCTTGGATTGTATATGGCTCTTCTTAAATTCTAACATAGTATTTAAAAAGAGCTCTGTTCTCCTTGTAAGGACACTATGATAGAAAAGAAAAGGCACATAAAACATTTACGTTTCTAATAGTAATCTAACTTCTTTAGATTACTATTTAGTAACTATGAATTTATTTACACAGAAAGCTCGTTCACTTTTTTATAGGCTTTTGGAGGGCCTGTTAATTATAATATTAAGTTATTGAAGAGAAATGAAAGTCCAGGTATCTCAGAAATCCAGAAGGCTGTGACTGGTTACCCAAATGCTATTGATAAGGTAAAATATCCTTTACTTTCTCTTTGCAAACTTTAACAGCAGAAATGATAACTGAGTGAAAACTGAATTACCATTTTTGAGCATAAAACTCTTAGCTTTTTTCCTATATCTTTGTTCTTTCATCTTCATGCACACATTTTTACATTTTAGCCTAACTCTGGAATTGAGAACTTTTTAGCACACTTGAATATCTCTAAAGAAAGTGAATTGCCATCACCTCAACGTGGAGAGCCTCCCAATGAAGAGCATTTGTCACCACAGTCATTTGCTATGGTTCGTATATTTTAAGAACTTTTGCACTATGATGATTCTTCACTGTTGGCTAGCGTACATGCCCTATGAAGCAAACCCAGCTGCTGATTTAGCCATCTTTTTCATTTGTCTCCTCTTAGACCATGGGTGGCACACCTATGACATCCCTGCAGGAGCAGGCGCACAAAGCCCTCTCTGTTGGCATGTGACCCAAGTCACCCTAGCATCACCCCAGCAACTGAGCAACAAATATTCAGGTTTAATTGTAGTGTTGGCACTTTGCAATAAATAAATGGGTTTTGGATTACAGTTTTGGCATTTGATCTTTAAAACATTTGCCATTGCTGTCTTAGACCATAGTTTCCCTGCTACTCAAATTTTGCTACTAGGTAAGTAGCCCAGAAGTTAAACAAAGGATAAATACTGTTTCTATATCCATTAATATGGATTTTTTTCAGGTATTGGCTATTGATTTGCCTTACTCCCTATACAAATATACTTCACATCTTATATAACTTTGAAAAGAAAGCTCAAGTGCTGAGATGTAGTTCAGTGATAGGGCCTTTGCCTACCATGCCCTGGTTTTGATCCTCAACAAGCCAAAAAAAAAAAAAAAAAACCAGAACATCAAAAAGATAACTTCATAAATCTAATATTAGCTTTTCTCTCCCCATCCCCATCATCTCCATATAAATGATTTTCAAAAAAGAAGGGAACACGGATGCTTAAAGAAATTCTAAAAATTGATGGTTCTGACACCGTGGACCATAAGAAAGAAATGAAACGGTATGGAAATGAAGCTACTGTTTCTTCTAATAGAAGAGATGAATATGGACTATCCTCACAGTCTAAACAAAACAAGAAATTAGGTAAGTAAATTATATAATTACTAATAATGCACAGCATGTATATGTATGTATATATATATCAGTGTATAAAAAAAGTAAAAATAGTTATACTACTGATTTCTCTTGAGTTCAGTGAAGAAAAAAATTTGTACTGATATTGTTCAGACAATTGAATGCAGATGTCTTGTGCTCTGGGTGAATGATTTTGGGATGACAATCTGCAATGTATAATGTCTCTAATTTTCTTCAAAATAGCTGTCCATACCATCACCCACAATAAAATCAAACAAAGCAGCTTGGGGTGTTTTGTTTTTGCTTTTGTGGCAGGATGGCTTTAAATTCAATTGTGTAGCCCAGGCTGGCCTTGACTTCACTGTATATCTCAGGCTCACCTTAAATTCACAGTAATCCTTCTACCTCAGTCTTCCAAGTGTTGAGATACAGGCATGCACCATACTGCCTAACAAAACTTTTATTTTTGATGGTGCACTCCTGTAATCCCAGCACGTGGGAGGCTGAGGCAAGGAGGATTGTTGCGAACTCAAGGCCAGCCTGAACTGCATGAGACCCTGGCTCAACAAGACAAATAACTTTTTTTTTTTAACTTTTATTTTGGAGACTCATTTTTCACCTGTGTCATTGCTATGGTAATATACAGCTATGTGTCCAAAATATCTATAGTCCTTAAATCTTTTTGTGATCACTTAAATTGTTCTATTTAAATAATTCATTCTGAGCCAGGTGTGGTAACACACACTTGTAGTTCCAGCACTCAGGAGGCTGAGGCAAGAGCGTCCCTGTGAGTTCTAGGGCAGCCTGGGCTACATAAAAAGACTTTGTCTCTGCCAGGCATGGTGCACATGCCTATAATCCCAGCACTCAGGAGACTGAGGCAAAAAGATCACCATGAGTTCAAGGCAGCCTGGGCTACACAAGCAAATTTAAAGCCAGGGTCTACATAAGGAGACCCTGTCTCAAAAAAAATAAAGATCTTGTCTCAAAAAATTCATTCTGTAGATAACCAAACCTTGAAAAGCTTTCACATTCTAGTCTTTTCCTTCAATAATTTATATATCATTTTTTGTTTGTTTGAGACAGAGTCTTGCTGTGTAGTCCAGGCTGGCCTTGAACTCATTATGTAGCCCAGGTTGGCCCTAAACTTGCACCAATCCTCCTGCCTCAAGTGCTGAGATTACAGGCATATGCCACCGTGCCCAGCACATGATTATATAATTTAAACACTTGATTTTTTTTCTTGTTTATAAAATGAGAACCATACATTACAGATGTGTATCATGATGTAGCATGCACAAATCACTTAACACTACCTGACACATCATAGGTGCTAATTAATATTGTAAAATAACTTGACCAGTATATATATAGAAAAAGCTATAAAATCACTTAAAATAATTAATGGTGGTAGATATTGGAAACTGAGTAATTATCATACATATAAAGCCAGTAGCTTAACATAGTACCTACCCAGATTTCAGTGAATATCTATCATTGCCCCTGTTCCCTGTGTCCCTTAAACTTTATTGTCTCATACAAATATGGACAGAAGTTTCTTGAAGAAATAGGAAAAAATGTTAATGCCGGCAGTGGTGGCACACACTTGTTATCCCAGCAATTGAGGGAGGCTGAGACAAAAGGATCACTGTGAGTTTGAGGCCAACCTGGGTTACATAGCAAACTCAAGGCCAGCCTTCACTACACAATGAGACCCTGTCTCACAAAAAAAAAAAAGTAATCAGATCTCAATTTATTAAGGCCCAGTGTCTGGAACAAAAGTAGAGCTCCTCTCTATTTATACTCTAGTGAATGTTAGGATAAACAATTTAGGAAAATTTTCAAAACCTATTAGAAAACTAATTATTTGTCATAGTGACAGATATGCTGCTGAAACAGAACAAAATAAGTTTCAGTTAAGTTCATGTGTAGTGATAAAACATAAAGACCTTAACAGTCAATAATTCAGAATTCAGCCCATATTATAGAACTAACTGGCACTGACTTTGGACAAGCCACTTAAACTCTTTGTTTGTTTTTGTTTTTTGAGACACAGTTTCGTTGTGTAGTTCAGGCTGGCCTTGAACTCACTTTGTAGCCCAGGTTGGCTTCAAACTTGCAGCAATCCTCCTCAGCCTCTCAAGTGCTAAAATTAGAGGCCTGTGTTACCATACCTAGCCAACCTCTTTTTTTAATCTATAAAAGTTAGAAATTTAAATTAAATTTTTCACTGACATATGCTTTTGTTCTAGTGAGTTTGTTAATCATAAAGAATGTGAACATTCAGAAATTTTTAATCATCTTGTTGTTAAGTACACTTAAAAAGTTTAATTTCAAAAAAAAACTTTTAAGAAGCATTTTAGCTAGATATGGTGGCGCACATCTGTAATCCCAGCACACAGGAAGATCACTGCAAATTTGAGGTCAGCCTTGGCTACAAAGTAAGTTCAAGTCCAGCCCAAACTGCATAGTGAGACCCTGGCTCAGAAAGACCCAAAAAAAAAAAAAAAGTTGTATCATTTTAGAGCAACAAAAAATATTCAACCACGTATCTCAGAATGTGAAATGGTAATCCCAGCACTCTAGAGGCTGAAGCAGGAGGATCACCATGAGTTCAAGGCCAACCTGGGCTACCCATAATTAGATCAAAACTAACCAAAAACTGCATAGCAAGACCCTGCCTCAATAAATAAATAAATAAAGCATAAGATGACATTGCAAGAATTAAATTGAAGCCAAAGCCTCAAAACTTAAGAGTTAATCATATATCTGCTCAAGAAAGCCATTTACTAAGTTTTACCTCTTATAACAGTACTATGTAATCATTAGTTGCACAAGATTTTAATTTTTGGCAATCAAGTATTTTTAAATCACCTTAATAATTTATTATTATAAAGCATCTCAAATTTTATGAAAGTCTCAGCAATTATAAGCAATACTAAATAGTACTAAATAGTTCTATTTGTTTCATGGCAGATTCATTATTTTTTTCACTAAACTTTCAACAGTTTTTCTGCTTAGTCTACTATAGAACCTTGTAAGAGTTGCTTACCTTTACATATCATTTTATTAATACAGGTATATCCATTTGTCTTTTTTTGTAGCAGGTTATATAAACAAGCCTCACAGTACCAGTGAGTACCACAGTATTCCATCTGTGGACAGTGTGTGCTGGCCTATTCCCAGCCAGATCCCTCCTGTGTCCACACCAGTAACCGAACTTGCTCGAATTTGCTCCCTTGTTGGAATGCCACAGCCAGATTTCTCCTTTCTAAGAACACCTCAGGTATAGTATATTTCTACTCCATTTATATACATTCATTTTGTTTTGTTTTGTTTGTTTTTTGGTACCAGGGATAGAATTCACAACCTCGGGCTTACGCTTATACCACTGAGCTAAATCCCTGGCCCACAAATGTTTTTTGTTTTTTTCTGGTTTTGTTTGTTTTGCTTTGTTTTTTGTACCAGGGATCGAACTCACAACCTTGCACTTGCCAGGCAGGCACTTAGACCACTGAGCTAAATCCCTGGCTCTTATATACATTCTTTAATGCTGAGCTTAAATAAATTGATTGACAATCCATAGCTAAGAAAATATAATGGGGCTTTTAAATGTTTATGAACAGCATGGATTTATGTTTCTCACTCAGATCGTTGCATTTATATTTGACTAGAGCCCTCAAAAAGGCTGACAGAAAAGAACGTATACAGCAAGTATCCTGGCAAGATTCTTCAGATTGACAGAGCTGGGGATATAGGAGTATAGCAATGACTTTTCAGGTTTTTTGGTTGTTTTGTTTTGTTTTGTTTTGTTTTTGAGACAGGGTCTTATTATGCAATTTAAATTGGCCTTGAACTCATTATGTAACTCAGGTTGGCCTCACATTCACAGTGATCCTCCTGCCTCCCTCCAAGGTGTTGTGATTATAGATGTGTATCACCATGCCCAGCCATTTAAACACTTTTTGGTCTCAGATTCCCCCATTTATTTGGGAAGAACCCAAAAAAGTTTTGTTTACTTGTGTTACATCTATATTTATCATATAGAAATTAAAACTAATAAGCTGGACTTATCCTTTTTATGGGCAAATAGTACTCCATTGTATATTAAAAAAAAACACATCTTTATCCAATTATCAGTTGATGAATGTTTGGCTGTTTCCAAGATTTAGCTATTACAAACTGTGTGACTAGGCTGGGGATTTAGCTCAGTGGCACAAGCGTCTGCCTGGCAAGTGCAAGGTTGTGAGTTTGCTATTGATGCTGTCTCAAACTGTGTGACCATAAACATGGGTATACATATTTCACTGTGGTATGATTCTATTAATTGTTTCTAGAAGATACCAAGAAAAGGAACAGTTGGGTTGAATGGAGCCTCTAGTTTTAGTTTTTTGAGGAAACTCCTCACTGATTTCCACAGTGATTGTACCAGTCTGTACTCGTGGAGAAGGGTTTCTTTTTCCCCACAACATTTTTTGTTGATTGTTTTCTTGATACTAGCCATTCTTTCTGGGGTAAGATGGAATCTCAGTATTGTTTTAATTTGCATTTCTCAAATGGCCAGTGATTTTGAATATGTTTTTATATATTTGCTGTTTGTACTAATACTTCTGAGAAGTGTCAAACACTTTTTAATAAAATGAGATTCCATTTGTTGATTCTTTGTGAGAATTCCTATGTGATAAAGGTTTTATCACAAACAAAAACAAAACAACATAAAGTGTTTATCAAAAACAACATACAGTGTTTGCCTGCACCAGTGTCTTCAACAATTCTACCTATTCTATCTTCCAGCAGATTTAATATCTCTGTTTTACTACTATATAGATCTTTGATCCATTTCTATTTTAGTTTAGTGCATGGTGAGAGATACAGGTCAAGTTTTAGTCTTAGACATGTGGAAAGCTACTTTTTCCAGCACAATGTATTAAAGAGGCTATCTTTGTTCTAATGAAGGCGTTTGTCACCTTTATGTAAGATAAGGTGGCTAATATGTCTGGAGTTGTTTCTACATCTTCTAATCTGTTCCATTGATTCTTGGGTCTGTTTTCTGCCATTACCATGCTGATTTTATCACAGTAGCTCTGTAGTGTAATTGCAAGTCAGTGATTGTGATGCCCCCTGCCTTCCCTTTGTTGCCCTGAATTGCCTTTGCTATTCTAGATCTCTATTTGTTCCCTATGAATTTTTGGATTGTTTTCTGTAATTCTGTGAGATACATTGTTGGAATTTCAATTGAGATTTCATTAAATTTGTATAGCAATTTTGGGAAGTATGGCCAATTTTCACTATGTTGGTTCTATCCAAGAGCAAGGAATGTCTTTCCTTATTCTGATGTCTTCTTCAGTCTCCTTTTTCAGAGTGCTGTAAGTTTTCAATGTAGAGATCTTTTGCTTCCTGATTAATACCTAAGTATTTCATTTTTTTGGATGCTATTGTGAAAGGTGTTTCCATGATTTCTCTCTCAGGGAGTTTGTTATTCATGTACAGGAAGATACTAGCCAGGCGTGATGGCTTATGCTTGTAATCCCAGCACTCGGGAGGCTGAAGCAGGAGGATTGTTGTGAGTTTGAGACCAACCTGGGCTACAAAGTCAGCTCAAGGCCAGCCTGAACTACATAGCGAGACCCTATCTCAAAAAGACCAAAAAAAAAAAAAAAAAGTAGGAAAATATTGATTTTTTAATGTCAACTTTGTATCTAGCTGTGCTACTGAATTTGGTTATTAAATTTAGAAGTCTTTCGGTGGAGTTTTTGGGGTCTTCTATTATGTCATCTGCAAATAATGATAATTTAACTTCTTCCTTTTTTATCTTATTTCTTTCTCTTATCTCTTTGCTCTGGCTAATGTTTCTAGAACTATATTGAATAAGAATGGTTACAATGAACATCTTTTCTTTTTCCTGGTTTTACAGTGAAAGCTTTCAGTTTGTGTTCATTTAGTATGTTGATTATTGGTTTGTCATAGATGACTTCTATTCACATGCTACTGAAAGTTTTGCCAGAACAGTTGGGCCAGAAAAAGAAACAAAAGGCATCCAAATTAAAAAGAAAAAAGTAAAATTATCTGCACATCTAGAAAATATCTTACATACACAGAGTCAGGTGTGGTAGGGGGCTAAGGATCACCACAAGTCCAGGCCAGATTGGGCTATATAGCAAGACCCTGTTTCAGAAAGCAAAGTACCTGGGGCTGGGGAGTTATCTCAGCAGCATAAGTGCCTGCCTGGCAATCATAAGGTTATGAGTTCCATCCCTCCTAACCAAAAAAAAAAAAGTACCTTATATATAGAAAACAATAAATATTTTCATTTAAAACTATTAGAACTAATAATTTTTTAAAGTTACAGAATATAAAATCAATTCAAAATTAATTGTGCTTCTATACACTAATAGTGAATAACTTGAAAAGAAAAAATTAAAAAGTAATCCATTTATGGTAACATCAAAAAGAATAAAATACTTAGAAATAAGCTTAGAGAAGGAAGCACTGATGGCCATACTACCCAGTGATCTGTGGCTTCAGTGCAATCCCTATCAGAACCCCAGCGGCAGCAAGTATATTGGTGTAGTCTCTGCACTTAGGAGTCTGAGACAGGAGGATGAAGATTGCCAGCAGTTCAAGGTCAGCCTGAGCTACACAGTGAGACTTTGTCTCCAAAAAAAAAAAAGGAATAGAGAGACAATAAATAAACTCTCATATTGTATGGTCATTTGACCAGACACCAAGACCATTGAGGGGAGGGGAAAAATACTATTCTACCTGTCTGGATAATCTAGATTGAGGTTTGGAAGAAATTGGCATTCTAGATAGATAATTTCATAGATATCCATGTTCTCTATTTTTTAGACAATGACAGTTTGCCAGGTAAAATTATCAAATGGTTTACTGGTGCGTGGACCACAGTGCCACTCTGAAAATGAAGCCAAGGAGAAAGCTGCACTTTTTGCTTTACAGCAGTTGGTAAGAGCTGTTCATGGCTTCTCTGTGAAATCTGTAATGTTTCTACAGAAACTTTTGTTATGCTGCCTTTTATCTTTCAATTCTTCCACAGGGCTCTTTAGGAGTGAATTTTCCTTTGCCTCCACCACTGTTTCCAAGTTATCCTCCTGCTATACCACCTGGAACCATTCCTCCAGTTTTCCCACAACCTACTGGTAAGACATTTTGCTTTTCTAAGTGTTTGTCACCGAGTTGATATTTTCACTAATTTTTTTTAAGAACTGTCATTTTTAAAAATTCAAAAATGTGCCAGGCATGGTGGCTCACGCCTGTAATCCCAGCACTCGGGAGGCTGAGGCAGGAGGATCGTTGCAAGTTTGAGACCATCCTGGGCTACAAAGTGAGCTCAAGGCCAGCCTGAGCAGCATAGCGAGACCCTGTCTCAAAAAGACCAAAAAAAAAAAAAAAAAAATTCAAAAATGTACCCACTATCTGAGAGTGTGAGAAGAAATTGTGAGACATTAGCCTGATGCTGAAGTCTGCAAACTTACTCAGAAATGCTGTTTCTCCCTCCGTCGCCCACATGGTGCACAGAAGGCAGTTTGCAGTGCACAGGTCTTTACTCTCCAAGAGCTGCAAACAGATCACTTTGATTACAGTCAGACATAAAAATTACAGGTAAAAAAAATCAGTCACTTCCCTGTAGCAGACTCTTCAGGATCTCTTGTCTTTTTAAGACAGGGTCTCACTATGCAGCTCAAGCTGGCCTTGAGCTCACTTCATAGCCCTGGCTAGTCTCAAATTTGCAACAATCCTCCTGCCTCAGCCTCCCAAGTGCTGGGATTACAAGCATGCACCACCATGCCTGGCATTTTTTGTTCAGGATCTCTTTGACACTAGCATTTTATGACTTTATGATCCCAAATCTTAAATTATTAGTCATTTCTTTTATCATTTGGCCTTTTTGGGGTTTTGGTTTTGGGTTTTTAAGATGGAGTTTCACTATGTAGTTCAGACTGGCTGAAGTCTTCCACCTCATCCTCCTGAATGCTGAGATTACAGTCATGTACCACCATGCTGGACTTGCTTTGAGATTCAGGCTTGCATTGAATTTGAGGTGATCTTCCTGCCTCATCCTTTCCAAAGTGCTGGAACTACAGGCATTTGTCACCACAGTCAGCTTTTCTTATATTTTAATAATTGTTATTTGAAAGCCAATAAATGAGGTAGGAAGATTGTTACAAGTTCAAGACCATCCTGGACTACAAAGTGAGTTCAAGGCCAGCCTGAACTGCATAGCAAAACCCTGTCTCAAAAAAAATTTAAAAAAATAAAAAATAAATAAAAGCCAATAGTAAGCATCCCTGAATTTGCTGACTGCCATTACAAAAACATTACATTAGCAACAATGTGTCTTCTTGAGCTGATATCAGACAGGGCTACTCCCCTAAACTGCTAAGTAAAACAGTGTGTATCATTAGTATTAAAATACTAAATCTTATACTGTCTGTACCACTTTGAGCTTTGGAACAATTTAATTAAACAAAACATGATAAAATGTGACATGTTAATTTCATCTTCAGAAATATAAAGATCTAACTATTTAAACATTTGGGGTTTGGGGGGGTTGTTTGTTTGTTTGTTTCCTGGTTCTTTTGAGATGGTCTCACTGTGTAGTTGAGGCTGGCCTTCAACTAACTATGTAGTGCAGACTGGCCTCAAACTCACTGTGATCCTCCTGCCTCAGTTTCCCCAGTGCTGGGATGACAGTCATGCACCACCATGCCTGGCTCTCAATTGTTATTATAAAACTTAAGTCTGAAAGTCTACAGAATTGAAAGCCTATAATATTTTTAGGCTTGAAAATAACTTTTTTGTTACTTCTGTATGTCTGATATTATTTGAGCAACTTTACATATCTAATCCCTATATAAATAATAGAAAAATTGATAAAGCTGATTAGGGTAGCATTTTAGCTCACCTGGCATGCATGAGGCCAAGTCCAATCTGCACCCACCGCGCACACACACAGTGGTAAAGCATCAATAGTGCTGATTAGAAGTAAATTTACAATATGCAGTTATCTTTTCTCCTTACTCAAAGTCCACTAAACTGAATAATAGTTAAAATGGTATAAACCTACAAGGACAAAAAAAATGAAAGAAAAAACAGCAGATTAGAAACATGAAAAAGTTTTGATAAGAAATCAGAAGTGACCAATTTTAGTACAGCAGGATTAAGTGATAGTGGAAGAGGTTACAAATGAGCTAAAGATTTTTTCATCACAGTTCCCAAGAGATTTAGAATTTGGCGATTATCAGAAAAGGCAAGGAGAGTCAGGCGTACTGGCATTTGCCCATAATCCAATACTCAGGAGACCGAGGCAGGAGAATTGCCAAAAGTTTGAAGCCAGTCTGGGCTACAGAGTAAGGTCAAGCTAGCCTAGACTACTCAGTGAAACTCTGTCTCAAAAAAGAACAGCTAAAAAACAAAACAACAGCAACAGCAGCAAAAACTCATTTGCTGGGCATGGTGGCACACACATGTAATACCAGCACTTGGGAGGCTGAAGCCAGGGGATCACCACAAGATTGAGGCCAACCTGAGTTGCATAATGCAAGGCCAGCCTCAACTACAAAACAAAGGCAAAGATGAGGCAGGCACTGAAAAGAGGGGTTGGTTGAAAGTCTTTAAGTAGAATGACCACTCCTTCCCATACCTCCCCAAAGTAGCCAAGGCAGTTGCCTCTCCATGCAAAAGACTGTGAATGCGTTCTCTGAAAAGCTCTCTAAATATGGAGATACCAGACAGAGTAGAGAATGAAATACGAGACTGAGAACAGAAGTTAAAGTTCCCTTTTCCACATCCTATTCCCAGATTGAATCAGCCAGGCTCTGCCCTCCAGGTAGGAAATCAGAGGATGCAACTTTTGAGAAATTCATTGATCCCCAAAGAAAAGACCCACTCGCTTACAGAGGCTGTCACAACCAAAAGACTGTCTCACTAAGTGGTCACCCAGGTGCAGAGCCCTCAAATCGTCTTGCGCTATGCCCTCCCCACACACTGTTCCTCATCAGTTGTGTTTCCCCCTCAAATGTGACCAGATACGACATCGTGAATGATCTGAGACATAAAAGTCTCTAAAAAGGTAGAGCCCAAAATAAAAGAAATTTAAAAGGACACTAGGCTGGGATATATATAGTTCAGTGTAGAACACTTGGCCAGCATGTATGAGACGTAGATTTGATCCTGGCACTGGAAAGGGATGGGGGCAGAGGAAGCAGAAACAGATGCAAGAAATAAGAAAGCTTCAAACATAACTAATTAATATATCCTTAGTGAAATTAAACAGTATTGCAACCAAAAAATAAAAACAAGAGGCTGGAGATACAGCTCAGTAGTAGAGAATTTTCTTAACATGAATGATGCCCAGCACTACAGGAAGAAAAATAAACTTCTATGCAGAAAAGAATAATTGGGCTGGGCATAGTGGCACATGCCTATAATCCCAGCACTTGGGAAGCTGAGGTAGGAGGTTCACTATGAGTTTGAGAGCACTGAGTTCAGGCTACAAAATGAGTTTAAGCCAGCATGAACTGTATAGTGAAACCATGTCTCAAAAAGACTAAATAAATAAATATATAAGAGTGCTTGCCCAGGGCTGGGGATTTAGTTCAGTGGCTTAAGCACCTGCCTGGCAAGTGCAAGGTCATGAGTTCAATCCCTGGTACAAAAAAAAAAAGAGTACTTGCCCAACATGCACCAATATCCTAGATTCAGTTCCCCCCAGTGATCATAATATGCAATGTATATACGTTGCCCCAATTGACATGTTTTGAAGTTTCTTTTATTTTTTTTTCTCTTTAAAATAAAATGTATTTGAAAAAAAAATTCCCCCCAGTACTGCAAAAACAAAGCAAAATTTTATATTGGCCTGGGAATGTCACTCAGTGGCAAAACATTTGTCTAGTGTGTCCAAGGCCCTGAGTTTGATCCCCAGCACCAAAAAATAAAATAAAACAAGACAAAACAAGATAAAGAAATGGCAGGGCGTTGCAGCACACACCTCTAATCCCAAAACAGGAGGCTGAGGAAGAAAGATCACTGTATGTTGGAGGCCAGCCTGAACTAAGACCCTGTCTCAAATAAATAGACAAACAAACACTAAGTAGAATAAAAATAAAAAGTTTTACAGGTAAAGAAACATCTGATTGAGTTGGCTCTGCGGGGATAAAACTTCACAGTCACATACTATGAACACTGCTTATATATTATATATTTAAATAAATATTCTGATATACTGAAATTGAAAGGACAAGGCATAGTGAGGTATGGTGGAAAGGAACTGGATTTTGGCTGGCGTGATGGCACACGCCTATAATCCCAGCACTTGGGAGGCTGAGGCAGAAAGATCACAAGTTCAAGGTCAATTTGAAGTACATAGTGAGAACTTGTCTGAAATTTTTTAAAAATTAAAAACTGAGTTTTGATCTAAACAGGAATTTATTGTATCCAGAAATGTTTAAAATTGGTAAATCTAACTAGTACCATAAGCTAATTATTGAGCAGTGTGGAAATAAACATCTAAAATAGTTAAACCTGAATTAGTGGCTGCCAATTTATGTTGAAAACCTTCTTTACTACAATGCATGTGTATTACTCTGAACTTTTTTCAAAATGTAATTCCTCATAATCATTAGTAAGTAGCAGAACTTCCAGAGTCAGTGTGTTTTCAGAGCCCACACTTTTGTTCATGTGTACTACATTGGTCTAATGTTTGTAACACTATCAGTTCTAACATATAACTAGCTTTTTCACCTTCAAAAATGAGTCCACTAACCATGTATGAATTAATTTTAAGTAGTACGTTTATGCACCTGAAACTTTACCTACGAGCTTCTCTAAAAAATATTTTGTCTTATAAGAATATGTTGCTGAAAAAGAGTGGTTGTTTTCCCCATTGATATTTGACACTTCATATTTTTACCTTTTTAATGTTTATTATTCATGCCTACCAACAATTTTAAGGTTTAACTTGAATGCCTTGGGTCTTTTCTAGATGTTCCAGTTGAAATAATGTGAATACCTAAGTCAAGAAATGTAAATGTTAATCAGGAGAAAATAAGCACCAAATTAGCATTTTGAAGTTACTTTGTAAATTTGTTTTCATGGTCTAAAAAATTTGTTTTGATTTATTGGGGAAATAGTTGAGGTGACCTACACATAACATAGATACAGAGCAGATTTTTTATGCTAGGGTTTGAACTCAGGGCTTAGTGGCTACTAACAGGTGCTATGCCACTGAGCTAGCTCTCCAGCCCGGCCCCGCACCAACTTCCCTTTCAGTTAACAGTGTGACTGACTCCCAGGCCAGGGATGTAGCTCAGTGGAATAGCACTGCCTGGCAAGTGTGAGGTTCTAATTCCCAGTACCCCACACAACACGCATGCAACATACACACACACCTGGGAAGCAACTACTACTTCGTTGTTGTCATCATGTTTGTCTTCATCTTCTTCACCTTTGTCTTCTTCTCCTCTTCCTCCTTCTTCTCATTTTTGTTGTTGTTGTCATCATCGTCAGGAATCAAGCTCAGGACCTCACGCTTGCCAAGCAGGTACCTTACCACTGAGCTATATGCCTACTCCAGCAGTTTTCTTTATCCAGGAATTTGTACATATATAATTCAGAACACTAAAATATACTAATTCTTCTTTCCTGATACAAAATTTTCTCCAGTTGTAAATTTATAACTTCTTTTATCTCTCTGAAAAACAGTTTGTACATAGTACCTGTCTTCAGGGGCTTGGGCTGTTGTCTTGTTGTGACTCTTGTATGCAGTAGTTCCCAAATGCTGTGCTGGTAGTGCTCTCTGTCTGCATGCAGAACACTGAGGAGCTTGTTCACAGTACAGACTACTGAGTCATACTGCAGTATGACTCGGCAGGTCTGAGTAAGTTTGTCTGTCCAGACATCTTTAATGCACAAACTTCCCAAGTGGCTCAACAATTGGGTTTAGCAATCACAGATTCACTATGTTTTCAATAAGAAATAAAAAGAGCTGAGGATTTAGCTCAGTGGTGTAAGCACCTTCCTGGTAAGCATGAGGTTGTGAATTCAGTCGCTGGTACCCAAAAAAATTAAATAAAAAAAGAAAAAGGAAAAAAATCCTTGAATTACAAATACTAGAGTAAATAAAAGAGCCAGATGGCATGGCACCTGTAATCCCAGCAACTCAGGAGGCTGAGGCAAGAGGACTACTGTTAAGGTCAAGGCCAGCCTGAACTGCATAGTGAAACCTTGTCTCAAAAAGACAGGAAAGAAAAGAAAAGAAAAGAAAAGAAAAGGAAAGGGCAGGGCAGGGCAGGGCAGGGCAGGGCAGGGCAGGGCGAAGGGGAAGGAAAGGGGGAGGAAAAGGGAAGGGGAAGGAAAGGGGGAGGAAAAGGGAAGGGGAAGGAAAGGGGGAGGAAAAGGGAAGGGGAAGGAAAGGGGAAGGAAAAGGGAAGGGAAGGGAGGTTCTACATGTCAGATTTATTTCACAACCTGAGCTTTTTTGGGCTTTTGTCGGCTGGGATCACTATCGAAGCAACTTAACATTGGGGGCAGGTGAGAGCCTTAAGACTGCTTTTCAATGAGTTTTTTTTTTTTTTAAATATAATTGCAGATATTCCTGAAGTTCTTAAGTGTAGGGCCTTTACTAAAGGGGAAAAAAAGCAGTCAAAAGAGGCTAACAGGAAGAGATCTTAAATTTCAGAGCTCTGATTTTACTAAGAGAAATTCTTTGTGATTTTTAACAGCTAATATAATGCCTTCATCATCTCATCTCTTTGGCGCAATTCCATGGGGTCCGCCAGTGCCAGTTCCTGGGAAGCCTTTCTATCAGACTCCGTATCCTGGGGCTGTGCCCACAGCTGGAGGAATAGCAGGTGGTGCGCACAATCAGTTCATACCTTTGCAGGTGAGACCTGGAAAGAGAATTTTGGTTTTTTTCGAATTTATTGTATTCAAAGATGAAAGAAAAAAAAAGAAGAAAACAAACAACAAAATTTTAAAGCACATCAGCTGGGGGCAACAATGGTACATACACTGCGCATTGTCATCCCCAAATCATTCACCCAGAGCACAAGACATCTGCTTTCAACTGTCTGAACAATACCAGTAACAACTCTAAGAGAATTATTTTTTAAAGGTTCAAAACCTATTGATAAGGCTGGGGATTTAGCTCAGCGCCATAAGCACCTGCTTTGCAAGCACGCAATTGTGAGTTCGATCCCCAGTACCAAAAAAAAAAAAAAAAACCTATTGATAATATTTTGTTTATTTAGTCAGGTGTGGTGGCACACACCTATAATCAAAGCTGCTTGGGAAGCTAAGGCAAAACGATCTCAAGTTTGAGGCCAGCCTGAGCAATTTAGCCAGATCCTGTCTCAACATAACAAAATAAAAAAGGGCTGGAGATTTATCTTACTTAGTGTGAGGCCCCGGGGTTAAACTGTAGTACTGAAAGAAGAATTTATGTACTCAGTTTACTTGTTCAGAGCCTGTTAGAAATCCACTACTTGTATAGGAACTGACAGTGTAATGCTATCCCTGCTGTCTGAGTTCGTATTCTAATAAAGAATAATTATTACAGCAAGTAATAATATGCTTTTCTCACACAAAGTGATCGAAAAACAAATATAAAATTTTAGTATGTAATTGATGGGTAACTTTTCAGTTTTCACTGCAACAAAATTCTTTGAATTATTAATCTTATTTGGAGATTACAAGTAGAAATCCCAAATCAGCAGTGATTAACAAATCCTGCCAGGCACAATGACACATACCTTTAATTCCAGCAAGCACTTAGATGGCTGAGGCAAGAGAATTACTGTGCATTTGAGGCCAGGCTGCACTACAAAGTGAGATCCTGTCTCAAAAAAGCAAGCAAAAAAATCCTTGTGGGTATTTCGTTGTTAGTTTTGTTTTGGCGGGTTTTTTTGGTTTGAGTTTTGATTTTTTGAGACAAGGTCTTGCTTTGTAGTGGCATGTGTCATCACACCTGGCTATTTTCTGACAATGGTTTTACTTCTTTTACCTGTACTATTGCTTTTTCCTTAAAGGTTACCAAAAAAAGGGTTGCAAATAAAAAGAACTTTGAGAATAAAGAGGCCCAGACCTCTTCTCAAGCCAGCCCAGCTCAGACTAGCAAGCCAGGGTCTTCTGATGTCGCCAAAGTAGCTGCACAGGAAGACTCGTCAGCCTCTTTGAACTCCTCTCAGGCTGCTCAAGCTGCATCTCCTTTTCAAGGTGAAACTGCCTCCCAAGGCAGCCATAAAGTGTCTCACCAGAAGGCAGCACCAACCTCTTCTTCAAGAAGAAAATCAAGGAAACTCGCTGTCAATTTTGGCGTTTCAAAACCTTCTGAATAAATTTGTACTGGGGAGTTAATTTCTTTCCATCTGCCTTTTTATATGCATATCTGTGTCTCATAGAAAGTTGTCACACTTTTTAAAAGTAGAAACCACAGGTACCAGGGATGTAGCTCAGCAGCACAGCGCCTGTCTGGCCAGCGCAAGGTCATGAGTTCGATCCTTGGTACCAAAAAAAAAGTAGGAACCACAGTCTTTCTATGGAGCTACTAATGTGTTTTAAATAATATGTTTAAACTGAATATTTGTAAGTTGTAAAGCACTTTTCATGCTATTTAAAAGACTATATCAAATTGTGCACTTTAAATTTGTGCAGTTCGTTTTGTCAATTATACCTCAATAAAGCTGTAAGAAAAGGAAAGAAAAATAACTAAATTAAACCTTGTGTTAAAATAAGTATCAGTGGACTAAGCTTAAATGTGCCACTCTAACCACTGGGCTTTGTATTAGAAGCATCCTTGAAATACAAATTAGACATCATATTAGCAATAATTATGAATATATTATGCTGTCATTGAGGAATAATTGGAGCATGAAAATTGGGCCTCAATTATAATTTACTAGATGTGGATTTAGTTTTCTTTTTAATGATGTAACAAAATTATCAAGAGAATGGCTTTTATTCATGTGTATTGTAACTCGTGTTCTGTTATCTCTGAGGGTCCTGTAGACCCCCTGTGAAGTGATCACACTGGTTGTGGTGCTGCCAGTTTTACTTTATTCTAAATTTTGTACCAAAGCAACTTTTATCCAATTGCTCAGAACTATAAACAGCAATCTAGATTTGAGTAATTGTAATTTTTTCAATTGTTCAAGAACCAGCATTAGTAATTTCTAATAAAATTGTTTCAAAATCTTCAGGGTACAAATTAATCTTTTAGTGGAATAAAATGCAAAATATTAGTCATGTTGTTAATTAAAATAAATTATTATTCTTTGGTATACCTTTTTATTTGGTTACTTAACAAATATGAGTGCTCATTGTTGGTCTATGTGTAATACTCCCTGGAACTCTTGAAATTCTAAACTTTGTTTTAAATTCCAAGGTGTGAGCCAGGCATAGTAGTTCACACCTGTGATTCCAGCACTTGGGAGGCTGAGGCAGAAGGATCATTGTGTGTTGAAGACCAACATGGGCTACAAAGTGAGCTCAAGACCAGCCTGAACTGTATAGTTGAGATCCTGTCTCAAAAGATTTAAAAAATCCAAGGTGTGCTACAATACAATCATCAGTTTGTGATGTACATTATTTACTGCCTATCTTATTCTAAATTTTAGCTTTATGCTGAACTATTCAGTGGTCTGGCATTTTGTCTTTGCATGTTATGTGTGAATATGTGTTATTAAAACTGTTGAAATTATTTAGAATTTATGACAATTTCTCAGTGATCCAGGGAGTGTGTGCATGTAACCCTTTAGTTTTTATGATGTGCTTATATTTTTGAGGAAGAAAGTTACCACTTTATTAAAAGTGGGAACCACTGTCTTCATATGGAGCTGCCTATTATTATCTCTGATTTCATTTAGCACATTGAAAACTGCAGTGATTCTTAAGATCAGCTCTTTAAATACTGGCAGTATACTAAATGAACTTCTTTCTCTGATGATTTCAGTTTCTCTAAATGTTAGCAGGGTATTTGTATATTAGTAGTACCTTCATTATATGAGAAAAATTATCTTTAGCTGTGATTTACTATAGTCATGTGAGTTCTTGTGTTTTTTTTTTTTTTTCCTAGAAATTTCTGAGGTTTGAATGTTAGTTTGCCACATTTCATTGTCTTTTTCTGTAGTGGAATCTTGGGGAATGAGGTTCAAGTACGTCATTCCCAGTGTTCCTTGTGTCACAAACTGTGTTAAAAGGAGACGTAACAATGTGCAACCCATGTTTTAGAGCTCTGCCATCTTCTGAAACATCAAGAGAAATTTGAGTTAACATATTGCCATTAAGCCCATGAGGGCACTTCGCCAGTATCTGAGTACAGCAAGCTAATCCTTCTGTGTGGATAACCAGTAAAAGTGCTCTGCAGACTTTTTTTTTTTTTAATATTCTAAAGGTCAGACTTAGAGATTAAAATTCACGAGAGCTCCATAATGGCTGGGTAGTGGTCATATATTTACTATTCTTTTCCCCTTGTGGGCCTATTCCGGATGTGGGCTGATAGCAGTGAGATGTGGCCAGGGTCATTGTCAAATGATGGAGGAGACTAGGGCCATGGGTAGTCAGGATGGTGAGGTCTAGTGCATCTCTGAAAAACAACTGGATTTTGGGAAACTTAAGTTTTTCTCTTGTAGATGTGGCAGATTGAGACCACTATCAAAGTGTAATGATATACTTGTTCAATTTGAATCTGAGGGGCTTTTGTAAATGACGGACTAGGCCAGGCGATCTTCCAGTCTCGCTGTTCCTTTGTATAATTCCCTGCGTTACCTCGGTTTTTTAACTTTTTATGGTTTTATAATTTGACTAATTTAAAACATCATGTAGGCTAAAGTCTTAAACTGCTAAGACTGAGCTGCATGAAAAATTAAATTCACTTCTATTGAAATTTTCCTTGCTTTTGACAGTTAATAACAGATTTCTCTGAACATGGAGAATCATCTTGCTTATTTACTCCCACCTTTTGAAACTAAGTTTCAGCTTTTCTTTTACTCAAAACAGTTACTATTTGTACATGGTTCACTAGATAATTCTAGGAATTATTCTTTAAGAAGGAACAAGATACTTCATCTCTTCTGGATTAAAATTTTTTTTTCCCTTTGCAATAGAAGACTGGAGATCTTTTCTTTCTTCTGATGGGAGGGATTAAAAAAAAAACTATTGATACAACATTTTTGTTGCTTAATTCCTTATCTGTGATTTGCTTTGGTTTTAGGCTAATCTAGATTCTTAGTTTTAAGATTTATTAGAGATGACTGTAAATGATACTGTCTTTTTAAAACACCAGTCTCAACCAGGTGTAGTGGAACACATCTGTAACTCCAGCACTTAGGAGGCTGAGGCAAGAGGATCATGCATTTGAGAGCAGCTTGAGCTCCATAGGGGATTCAAGCCAGCCTAGACCATATAGCAAGACCCAGTTTAAAAAACAAAAAAACCAAAATCACAGAAGTTAATTGTCATTTTTCTAAGAGAAGATGATAGTACTCAACTGCAAGTGTTCTTTTTTTTTTTTTTTTTTGTGAGACAGTGTCTCACTGTGCAGTTCAGGCTGTAGCCCAGGCTAGTCTCGAATTTGCAACTGTCCTCCTGCCTCAGCCTCCTGAGTACTGAAATTATAGGAATGTGCCACTTCGCCTGGCTTTTTTTTTTTTAAGAGAATAAAACAAAGCAGGACAAACTAGATCAAAACAAAACAATGCAAGCACCACAGATTTCAAAACCTTACAAACATTTTATAAGCTTTCATCAGTGAGATAGTCTTTTTTTTTTTTTTTTTTGCAGGCACTTCTTTTGCTTATCACAATAAGGTTTAAAATTCTAGAAGAGTTTTTCAGACTGACTTAGTCTCATTCCCATCACACTTCCCTATCTGCCAAGAACAGCAGGAGACGAGAGGAGAAACAGAGCCAACAGGCAGGTCCTAGATTTCCTTGTTAGTGTCCTGAGGTGACAACTCAGATGTCACAGTTCCTTCTTTCAGAAAGCAAAGCAAAGCATGTATGAGACAGTTTCACTAGTCAAGACCCTTGGCAATCCGAGTCTGCTCCTTGCTGTGTGCATCAGTGACCCAGTGATCCTGCTGTGCCAACACCCATAGCAAGTGCAGTTCCTGAAGGAGACTGGTTTCCAGTGATACTTTTTTTATATAAACTTGGAAAAGTCGTTTTTTTCAGCAGTATGCTACTAGTTGCTACTGATTATTTCAGCAGTCTATGTACTATTAAATCTTTTTTTTTGATACTATTAAGTTATCCAGGCCAAATAATTAAGTTTCTATAGGAGTTTTAATGATTTGAAGGTAAATTCTCATGTTCTTTCTCATAAATTGGTAAGAGTGAGAATTTGGTCCACAGTTGGCTTTAAGTTCTTTTATTCCTTTCCACTACAATTATGGGTTTTTGTGTTTGTGCTTTTTGGGTTTTGTGTTATTTTTTGGCCTCAAATATCTTTTTCCAGGCCGGGGATTTAGCTCAGTGGCATAGGTGCCTGCCAGGCAAGCGCAAGAGGTCAAGAGTTTGATCCCCTGTACCACAAAAAATACATATATTTTTTTTCCTTTTGCCTGCATCAGATTGCTTATTTGAGTGTTTCTGTTTTGATGCATGAGTAATAGATTCTGGATGTGTCAGCAGCTTCCAACATTTTGTTCACTTAATAAAATATAAAGCATACATATATATATATATATATAAAATCTTAATTCATTTCTTTCTTCATATAAGCATTTTATAAGTAACTGGAATTTTTCATTAGATCTTATACAGAGCAGTATTTTATTAAAAACTCAAAAGGGAAGACTTTTATGTGTTCATTTTATAGTTTCTCTGTTTTTAAACTATCTTTACATTGTCTGCCAATTAAAGTGTTTTAAACTTGCAGTGGAATGGACTCTGAATGTATTTTTGTGTTAAGTTGTACATTTGTAAATTTGTAGCATGAAATTAGCCTCAAAATAACATGCAAAGGAATTTTAAAATGAGTCAGTGAAAGAATTTAAACATCTGTACATGTTAAATACTCTATGAATTTTAATTAAAGATTTAAGAATTATTTCATAAGCTCCTTGGTCTTTTATGATTGCATTAAAAGTAGAAACTTTTTTGAGGCAATTGTTTTTTAAATGAACTCGTTCATTTGTAGCTCTGTCTTGATGCTACGTGTTGCAGTAAATCGAGACACCATGGTTGGTGGTAAAAACCTGAACTGTAGTTTAAGAAGGCTGTGATTCAGATCCTAGCTCTACCTCATAGGTGTAAATAAACCATTATCCTGTTGTTATTGGCATGGTATGTAAAGTACAAGCCTCAGCTTTTTCATCTAAAGAAAAAGCTGTTCTCTTGTTCATATGTATAAAGTACTAGATACAGAGTAGGTCTTTCAAGTTTTAATACTAATAAGGACTTATTACCTGCATATTCTAATCTCTTAGCTGGGTCCCAAATATACCCAGATCCTCTGAATGGTGCCAGATATTTCTGCTGTCTTCACTGTTCAGCACTCAGTTTATAGAAAATTCCTGTAATTCACTCACAACATCTGGGAAACTCGTTTATTTTGTCTCTCCTGTAGAGGAAGATTGTTAACACAGCCATGAAGGAAGAAGATTTAATTCCTAGTCTTAAAAGGGAAGAATCTGCCAGATGAGGTGCCCCATGCCTATAATCCCAGCATTTGGAAGGCTGAGATAGGAGGATTACCACAAGTTCAAGGTCAGTGTAGCATGTATAGTCTGTTTAAGGCTGGCCTGAACTACACATCCGGACCCTGTTTAAAAAAAAAAAAAAAAAAAAAAAGATTGGAGAACTGGGTTTGTTGACACACACCTGTAATCCCAGCACTGGAGAAGGCAGAGGCAGGTGAACTGCCTTGAGTTCAAGGTCAGCCTGAACTAGGTAGAGAAACTCTGACTCAAAAAATAACAACACAGCAACACAGTTTATAATAGCCAGATCTTGGAAACAAGCTAAATACCCAGCAACTGAGGAATGGACAAAAAGATGTACTTTTATACAGTGGAGTACTACTCAGCCATAAGGACAAACTGGAGACTTATAAGTGAATGGATGCAACTTGAGAACACTGTCAGTAGTGAAATAAAACACATGTAAATATTGTATTTCATTAGTGTGAGAAGCTGAAAGAACATAGGTATGTGTGTATGTATATGTATATAAAAAATAGTTAAGATAGTTATACTACTGATTTCTCTGAGTTCATTAAAGAGAGATTTGTACTGGTATTGTTTGGACAATTGAGTGTAGATGTCTTGTGCTCTAGGTGAATGATTTGGGGATGACACTGAGTAATTTATGTACCATTATTGCCCCCTGATTGATGTGTTTTGAAATTTTGTTGTTTTTTTTCTTCTTTTTTATCCTTGAAATAAGATGGATTTGGAAAAACAATAACAACAAAAGATTGGAGAATCTATAAATTTAACACACCTTACTAGTACTGACTATGTCTCACAATATAACTGATACATTATTTTACCAAAGTAAAATGTAGACAAGTTCCCTGCCAGGCCATAGTGTGCATGGCCTCTAGTCCAGTTTCCAACCGAATCATTCCCAGATGAAACCTCACCAGCCTGGCGTTTGCTGCCTGTGTGTGTCAGCATTCTGCTCTCACCAGCACATCAAGCTCTCCTTGCGGTGTTCTAGGGTTTCTTTAGCTGGCATCCTTCCCCAAGCCTCCCCAAATGCTTCCCTCAAACCAGTTCCAAAGGCTTCTAAACCACATAGTCAGATACAGTCATTGCCACAGTATCACTTCTCTGGTACCATTTCTCTGTATAAGTTGCTTTTCTGTCACTGAGACAAAATGCCCACAGCCTAAAGGAGGAAAGGCAGAGGTCTGTTTGTCTCGGTTTCCAAAAGGTTTAGCCCATGGTTAGCCAGCTCCAAGGAAAAAACCAGCATAGATTTGCCCACTGCAGATTAAGTCTCCCAGTTTGCTTTCCTCATTCCATTCTGAGAACCTTGGCAACAAGGACAGCAGCAGTGGTTTCCCCATGACCACCCCAAGTCGAGAGTATTGGACTTGCTAAAAACGGTCCAGCCTAAGGTGAGTTCCACATTGAATAAGCCCTATAGAAGTACAGCTTCCAAGAAATGTTAGAATAATAAAGCCTTAATTAAACATATATATAGATATCTCACATGTATACATACTGTGCTTTACAGGATTTTTGAAATGCTTTCAATGGTCTGGAATTTTATTTTTCTGAATGTTCCATGTATATCTTTTTAAAAATACACAATCTCTTTATTAAAATTCTCTATAACTTTACCATAGACCTCTAACAAGAAAAACTGGTTAGTAAAGACAATATATGAGAAAAAAAACTTTTTGTTAGGATCAGATTTATTTGTTTTTGTATCAAGTTAATTACCATAAACTGACCAAAAATCATAAAATACATCTGGTATAAAACAATTATACTAAATCAAGGTACATTGTTAGATATATTGGATTTTTTCTTTTTTCTTTCTTCTTTTACCTACTGCCTGACTTTTATTTTGTACTTTATTTGTATATTGGATTTCTCATATAAGACAAACAATGCAGTATTTCAGCTTGAGTGTCTGATTTGCTGCACTTAAAATTATGGTCTTAAGTTCCATCCATTTTTCATAAATGGCTCAAGTTTATCCTTTATTCACAGTAATACTCCACTGTATATAAATACCACATCTCTGTTGATGACCATGTAGACTGCTTCCAAGATTTAGCTTTTATGTGTTCTGCTGTTACAAACATAAATGTGTATATATCAGTGAAATATTGTGTCTTTTAACTTTTTCAGGAGATACCTAGAAAGGGAATTGCTAGGTCAAACGGAATATCAATTGTTTGTTTCTGAAGAATTTCCATACTGATTTCTCTAGTGATTATATCAGTTTATACTCCAAACAACAGTGAAGACATGTTCCTTTTTCCCTGCAGCCTCTCCAGCCTTTGTTATTATTTGATTTCTTGAAGATAACCATTCTTTCTAGAGTGACATAGACTCTCACTATTGTTTTAATTTGTAGTTCCTTTTCTCTTTTTTTTTTTTTTTTTAGGCAGGGTCTCATTATGTAATGCAGGCACCACCCTGCCCATCTCTAATTTGCATTCCTTGAATGGCCAGTAATATTGAACATTTTTCTTCATGTGTTTACCAGCGATTTGTATGTCATCTGAGAAGTGTCTGTATATATTTTAGATGCCCATTTTTTTAACTTGGGTCTTTTAATTTGAGATATACATATATATATATATATATATATATATATATATATACTTTTTTTGTTTTGTTTTGTTTTATTTTGTTTTGGACAGGGTCTCAGGCTGACCTTGATCTCACTATGTAGTACGTGGCCTCAAATTTGTAGCTGTCCTCCTGCCTCAGCCACCCAAATGCTGGGATTACAGGCATTCATTACTATGCTTGGCTAATGACCCATGTAAAAAAAAAAAAAAAAAAAAAGACTTCTTAAAGGCACTACAAGAAGGTAGAAAAAAATGAAACAATAGCTTCAAACTAGTGAACAGTGGAACCAAGAGTGGTGGCACATGCCTCTAGTCCCAGCACGCAGGAGGCTGAGGCAGTAAGATTGCCATGGGTTTGAGGTCACTCTGGGCTACAAAGTGAGTTCAAGATTAGCCTGAAGCACAAAGTGAGACCCTTTTAAAAAAAATTAAAGAAATTGCTTTTAACAGAATTCTATATCCAACCAAGCTATTGATCTAATTAATGTAAAGATACAATGAAGACATTTTTAATATAAAAGTTTACAAAACTTTTATATGTTTCAAAAATGTGTCTTCTACATACCTTTACTCTGGAAAAGTACCAGAGGATATGCATTCATGAAATGAGGATATAAACCACGTTTGAAGATTTAAATCTAAAGGAAAGCAGTAGGCAGTTTTCACAACAGTAAGAAGAGAGATTATAGTATGACAGCTGCAACAGTGCCCAAGAGCTAACTGGCGTAAGCTGGACAGAGTTACAGGCCCTCGGAAAAGATGGCTTCAAGAAAATGGAATTAGCTAGGTACGGTGGTGCACACATATAATCCCAGCACTCAGGATGAGGCGGGAGGGTCATTGCCTGTTTGAGACCAAACTGGGCTACACAGTGAGTTTAAGTCCAGCCTAAACTACATAGTAAGATACTGTCTAAAAAAAAAAAAAAAGAAATTGAAAAAACTAACGTTGCTGAATTTGTAAAAGGGAATTTAGAAAACTATAAAAGGCATTTGGAAAGCCGGGTATGGTGGCTCACACCTGTAATCCCAGCACTCAGGAGGCTGAGGCAGGAGGATTGTTGTGAGTTCGAGACCAGCCTGGGCTACAAAGTGAGCTCAAGGCCAGCCTGAACTGCATAGCAAGACCCTGTCTCAAAAAGACAAAAAAAAAAAAAAAGGCATTTGGAGCCAGTTGTGGTGGTGCATACCTATAATCCCAAAATGGGAGGCTGAGGCAGAAAGATCTGTGTGAATTCAAGGCCAGCCTATTCTACATGTTGAGACCCTATCTCAAAAAAAGAAACTAAAAGAAAAAAAAAAGTAAACAAGTAAATGATATTTGGGTTGAAGGAATCATGTGCTCATAGGAAAACAGAATTTATTTATTTTTGGTGCTGGGGATCAAACCCAGGGCCCTGTGAGTGCAAGACAAGAACTGTACCACCAAGCCACAACCCCAGCCCCCAAAACAGAAATATTAAATAATAATAACTCCGTGGAAAATAAAACAGGTTTGTATGGAAAATAAAAAAGGTTTGCAAAAAAGAATAATGTATGTCCACCAAGACACAGATGGAATCAGCCAGCCTGGGCAATATATTTTGTGAGGTTTTAGCTTGTGTGTTTTTGTTTCTTCGTTCGTTTGTTTGTTCGTTCATTTGTTTGTTGAGACAGGATGATGTTCTGTAATTCAGGCTGGCCTTGAACTCACTCTGTGGCCTAGGCTGGTCTGAACTCCTGGCAGCCCTGAGGGTTATGGTTATAGGCCTGCCACACTGTGCCCTCTCAACCTGGGCAATATAACGTGATTCTGTCTCAAGGAAGAAAAAAAAAATACTTTGGAGATGTAGTTTAGTGGTAGAGCACTAGAATGCCTGAGACCCTGGATTCAATCCTTGAAAAACACAAAATACAGGCTGATACACAAAACACAGCCTTTCCATTATGGGACCCACAGAGACTGTCCTGTAAAGGAAGTCACCTGACATCACCTGTGGTCTTTTTTTCCTTCTGTATTTTTCAAGACAGGGCCTCACTATGTAGTTCAAGCTGCCTTCAACTCACTATGTTGCTCAGGCTGGCCTTGAACTCACAGGGCTGCTCCTGCCTCAGCCTCCCAAGTACTGGGATGACAGGTGTGCACGCCACACCCTTTTTTTTTTTAAACACATAAATATCCCACATGTCTGTGTGGCACCATGTGATTCCATACAGGTACACATCGTGAGATGTTCAAGTTGAAGTAAGCATAGCTATCCAAACATTCATCTTGGATTTCTGGTAAAAACAATGAACATCTTTTTCCTTGCTCTTTTTGTTTTCTGTTTTGTTTTGTTTGTAGGTATCAGAAATCGAACTCAGGACCTTGAGCTTGCCAGGAAGGCACTGTGCCACTAAGCTAAATCCCCATCCCTTACTCTTTTGAAATATACGCCTTGCATTATCTGTATTGACTTTCTGTCAACAGAACCCCAGGCCTTTCTCCCCCATTGGCCTTAACTCTGTGCCTGCCCACCTACCTGGCCACCTCCTCTCCAACGCCCTCCCAGCCTCGGGCAGCCACCACTGGGCGCCCAGCTTTTCTTCCCTTTGTGCAACAAAGCACTGGAAGCCCGGTGCCTAGTAGGAAACGGGCCAGGACTGACGCCAGGAGCCCATGTTTCCTCCCTGACAGTCCTGCTGCAGCTTTGCGCAGACAACTGAGGACCGGGAGGCAGAGGGCAGGGCCCTGGCCCAGCAGAAGGAGAGGGCGAAGGGAAGCTGCCCACCGTGGGTCAGCTGCGGAGCTTTGCACGGTTTGTATAATGGAACCACTGTTAGGAAGGTGGGCAGGCCTTGTCGGGTTGTCAGGAATGGAACCCAGCACTCACAGCCCTGCAGGGGCTGTGCCTCGGAGTTGCCCCAGGCCCTAAAAATGAGCACGTTTGCAATCCCACATTTCAGTGTTAGGGCTGAACTCTGCCTTAGAGAAATTCTCATACCTCTTCTGTTACAAAGATTAATGAAATGATTTGTCCAAGGTTACACTACGTAGCAGCAGAGGCAAATTTGGAAACGAGATTTCTATACTTCTGTCCCCTGTAACTTCTTTATATATCATAAATCTCTTATCTTTGCTTATATAATGTTAATGAATAGTGTCTAAACAACTATGTAGTGATCTTTGCTCTTAAGAAACAGTAACAGTGGGTGAAAAGGTAGGAAAAATATGAAGGGGAAAAAAACCGCAGTCCTGCTGCTAACCCTTGCACTTGGCGGGCTGAGGCAGGAGGATCGCCAGGAGTTTGAGGACAGCTTGGGCTATGCACTAGTTTTAGACCAGCCTGTACTACAAGGTGAAACCCTGTCTCAAGAAACAAAAACAGCAACAGAAAGACTACACCAGATACTGACTGGGAAAGGAAACAGAATGAATAGACTGGTTATTGCCAGGCCAGGCAATAAAGAATTCATCTGTCTGTACTGTAACCACTTAGTAAAGCGCAGTTACTGATCCCAAGAGGCCTGTAGGCCTTCCACTGCCAACCTTTAGAGCAGATGAGGGGCAGTCGACGCAGTCAAGGTAGGCACAGAAGTCTGCTGCCACTCATGGTGATCACTGAAATTTTTAGATAAACAAAGGGAAATTGTCCTTAGAATGTGCAATATTTGGGTTACTTAAAGAATGTGTGTCCAAAAAAAAAGAAAAAGAAAAGAAAGAAAGAAAAGAGAAAAGGAGTAGATGTTCAATTCCTTTGTTTTGATTTGTTTTTCGAGACAGGGTCTTACTGTCTAGTTGAGTCTGGCCTCAAACTCATGGGGATCCTCCTGCCTCAGTCTCCAGAGTGCTGGGATTGTAGGCACCAGCCACCACATCTGGCACAGTGTTCCATTTCTATACTAAGTTTTAAAACTCCAAACAGTAAAAAGGGCAGCCTTGATTGCGTCTATTAATTTTTAAAACTGTTATTTATGATTTACGTGTGTGTGTGTGTGTGTGTGTGTGTGGTACTGGGGACTGAACTCATGGCCTTCACAGAGCTACCACCTTAGCCCCACTTTTTAAAAACAGGATCTCACTAAATTGCTCAATTGCCCATTCCAGGCTTGAACCCGCAATCTCGAGAGTGCTGAGAATACAGGTGTGTGTCACAATCCCGTTTATTTTCTCAAGTGTTATTCTCGCTACAGTTCATGATAAAAATTTCCAAACACACATCAGAGATAAAAAACATATTTGTCACTATTCATATACATGAGATGTAAGTTTTACCATTAACATTTCCCTATTCTTGCTTTCTCCTGTCTATCTGTATCTCTCCATGTCTCGCTCCCTCTGGCCATCTAGCAGTGCACCTTTTGGAGGGGAGGCCGAAGAGGGAACCCGGGACTTTGGAGACCTGCTCGATCGCCCACCCGGCCCCGCGGGGCCTGGCGCTGGAAGGTGAGAAGGCCACCACTCTGCCACCCAGCAGGTCTCCAGGCCCTAACATCCTAGGCTTGTCTGCATTTCAACGTCAATTACAAACCACGTGTGTTCCCCAGCACATCGTTAAGCAGAGTTCAGTATCTTTATGACTCACTTAGCTTTTTTTAGGGTAAAATTTCCATAAAATTAAATACATAATGTGCAAGGAGGCTCAGCACCATAAAGAAATAAATAAGTGCATAAATCTTAAGGAGGCACACTGTCCATGTGGTCGGGAAACCGCACACTCCCGCCGAGGCAGCCGGTGAGACCATCGCCCCGAAGGAGCCCGGCTCTGAATGTTTTCACCACAGATTCATTTTCCCAGGTCTAAAACTTCCTGTTTGGTAAAAAAAAAATTAAAAATTAAAAAATGTTAAAAATAAAAATAAACATTCATAAAACTTCCTGTCGGGGGAAGAGCCCAGTAGGATATTTTTACATACGATTTCCTTTACTCGATATGATGTTTTGGGATTCATTTATGTTATTGCATGAATCACAGTTGGTTTTGTTTCTGAGCAGTCCGTTGTGTGAAAAAGAAGAGCATATTGTTTATTCTCCAGCTGGTACACAGCTGGGTTGTTTCCACTTTGGAGCTCATGTCAATAAAGCTGCTATTTAAAAATATATCTATTTCCAATATTTATATGCTTTTAAAAGAAAGCTACAATCTTTTTTCAAAACCTGTGGGAATTTTAAACTGACATTACTACTTACTCTATTTAAACAAATGTGATCCAAAGACGTATCTTCAACTCCAGACCCAGTGCTGGAGAGAGATACCCTTGAGAAGGAGAGAGAGGACCTGGGGTTGAGCTCAGGGGCCCAGTGCGCCTGCCAGGGACGAGAGGGGAGCTGTCTGCAGCACGGCATAGAAACCGGAGCCCTCAGTCTGTGGAGCTGAGATTCTACTCATGTCCTGTACTAATTAACAACTGTAGCTGGGTGTGATGCCACACGCCTGTCATGCCAGCTCTTGGACACTAAGGGCAGGAGGATCACTGTGAGTTCAAGACCAGCTTGAACTGCATAATGAAACCCTGACTCAAAAAAAGAAAGAAGAAAAAGGAAAGAAAGAGAAAAAGAAAGAAAGAAGAAGGAAGAAAGAAGAAAGAAAGAAGAAGGAAGAAGGAAGAAAGAAAGAAAAAAAAGAGAAAGGAGAAAGAAAAGAAAAAACAACTTTAGTCTCAACATCAACTTTAGTGGTTATCAACACCTCCCATCACTTTAATTTGTATTAATATAATTTTTGTGTTTTTGCTTTGTTTTCTGAGGCAGAGTCTCACTTTGTAGTCCAGGCTGGCTTCAAACTTCTATTTCTTTTGCCTCAGCCTCAGGAGCCCCGGGATCACAGGCTTGCACCACTGTGCTTAGGGGTAGTATTCCTGCTTATCTGTATCCAAACTCATACTGAGTTTTTATCAGCTCTGGCTTGTAAAAGAGGCTTTAAGTTTTGCCACTGTCCATAAGTCTTGCTCCACAAGTTGGACAAAAACAGACGCAAGTGCTCTGCTATAAATATTCTTGGGCGTCTTTTTGTGGACATTTGTTTTCCTTTGTTTTCAGTAAATATGTGGGAATGGCGTTTATAGGTAGTAAGATATGTATGCACTTATTTTCAAAGGAAACTGTCAAACATTTTCCAAAGTAGTTGGACCATTTTGCATTTTCACCTACAAAGTACAAGAATTCAGGTTACTCCACGTCGAAACTAACATCTGTCTTGTCTGTCTTCAGCTCTGGACATGTTGGTTTGTAAGTTATAATTTCTTCCTTTTTTAAAAAAAATGCATTAGTACAACTAAACCTATTTGGGTTTTATATATTTTAATTTTGATTTAATTTATTGCAGTACTGGGAATTGAACTGGAGCACTGAACGACAACCCCAGCTCTTTTTATTTTGTAAAAGAAAGGTCTTTATAAAATAAGGTCTTGGGGCTGGGGATTTAGCTCAGTGGCATAAATGCCTGCCTTGCAAGCACGCGGTCATGAGTTCGATCCCCGAAACCGATTAAAAAATAAATAAATAAATAAATAAAATAAGGTCTTGCTAAACTGCGTAGGCTGGCCTTCAATTTTTGATCCTCCTGCTTCAGCCTCCTGAGTAACTTGGATTACAGGCATGTGGCACCATACCTGGCTTGGAGATGGGGTCTTCTATGACAGACAATTTGATCTCAAATGAACTGACTCAGGGTCCCACAAAAGCCACCTTATTCCCTTCAAAGGGCAGTGTTCACAGCCATCTTCCTAGGCCAACTTGCACCAGGTTTCTGATCTGAATGGTCCCCCACTTCCCAACTGCCACAAGAACCAACTTTTCCCCTACACGAGCCTCCAAGGACAGTCATAGCCAAGCAGAGCAGAGCACACCCAGATGCCTTCATTTTTGGAGACTTTCTTGTTGGGCATAGTAGTGCATGGATGTAAATCCCACATTCTGGGAGCCTGAGGCAAAAGGATCGCAAGTTTGGGGCCAGCCTGGCCAATTTAGAAATGTCTCAAAGTAAAAATGTAGTTTAATGTGAAGTCCATCTCCAGTAGGGAAACAGAAAAAAAAAAAAAGAAAAAAGAAAAGATCATTATTTTATCTTTTACTTTGACCCTTTTTTGTGTGTGTGTTTTTAAGACAGGGTCTCACTATGCAGTTAGGGCTGGCCTTGGGCTCACTTTGTAGCCCAGTCTGACCTCAAACTCAAAGCAATCCTTCCGCCTCAGCCTCCCAAGTGTTGGGATTACAGGCATGTGCCACCACTTGTCTTGACTTTTTACTATACTGAAATACACATGAAAAGTACCATTTAACAAATGTTTTAGCTGGGTGTGGTGGTGCACACCTGTAATCCTAGAACTTGGGAGGCTGAGGCAGGAGGATTGCTGTGAGTTCAAGGCCAGCCTAAACAGCAGTGAAACTTTGTCTCAGAAAGACTATATATATATATTTTTTTTTTTGAGACGGGTTCTTGCTATGTAATTCAAGCTATCCTTGAATTCATAGTGATCTTCCTGCCTCAGTTAACAGTTTTAAAGTATTCAATTCAGTGGCATTGGGGCCAGGAATTTGGCTCAACAGCATAAGCACCTTCTTGCCAAGTGCTAGGTCATGAGTTTAATCCCCAGCCCTCAGCACACACACACACACAAAAGCCTCATCAATCAATTCAGCAGTGTTAAGTACACTCACCATGTAGTACAGCCATCACCACCATCTAGGCCCAGAACATCTCTGTCACCCCACATGTAAACCACCCCCCGCCCCGTGCCCTTAAGCATTCGCTTCCTACTTTCTTCCTCGTGGCCCTAGAAACCACAAACCCGCTTCCTGTCTCTCTAGATTCCCTGGATCCCTCTTGTGAAGTAACCTGTGGGTGTTTTCTGTGCTTCACTGGCTCCCAGTACCTTCGGTTTCTGTGGATGGCAGGCACAGCACAGAGACACTGGGTGGATGAAAGGCAGACCCAGTGTTGCCTGCACCGCTCAGCAAAAGAAGGCTGAAACCCAGGAGCAGGCACACACTGGTGCCCGGGCCTGGACAGGGCGTGACAAGGCAGGGTGGGGTGCTGGGTTTTGTGGGCTTCTTAGGAAATGAGTATTTTGCACAAACAGCCCAAAGAAGAGGCAGAGCCTAAGTGTTGGGCCGCGCCAGCTGGACAACATGTGGTGGGCGTGCACCAAAGAAGGGAAGTGGTTGGGGTGGAGCCCAAGAAGTGGAGAAGAACTGAATTTCAGCCGTGGCCTCACAACTGAGTCAAGACGGCGCTAACAAGATACTGCGGGGGTGCCTAGCTCCAATTATTTTTTCACTTAATGCAATGCATTCCAGGGTCCTCTGACTCACAACTAGAATAACTCCATTCCTTTCTGTGGCAGAATAAAATGCCCTTGTCATTTTATTCACTTACCTAATTAATGCACTTTGGTTACTATGGCTGGTGCTGCTATTAACAATGGTTTTTATTTATTCTTTTCAGGGGTTGTTTTGTTTTTTAAGACAGGATCTCACTGTGCTTAGTTGAGTGAACTCATTATGTAGCCAGATTAGCCTAAAATTAGGGGTGATCTTCCTGCTTCAGCCTCCCACGTGCTGAGATTACAGGTGTGCACCACAATACCTGGCACATTGGTTTTTATCTGCACATTTGTTTACAATTTCTAGAAATGGACTTACCAGGCAATATGGTTTAACTTATTGAAGAACTACCAAACAGGTTATTCCAAATAGCAACTGCACAATTCTTTATTTTATTTTATTTTATTTTATTTTTGTAGTTGGGATTGAACTCACAACCTCAAATTTGCCAGGCAAGCACTTGTGCTGCTGAGCTAAATCTCCAGCCAACTGCACAGTTCTTAATTTCTACTGATGTAGGAAGGCTTCAATTTCTCTATATCTTCACTAACACTTTCTTTTCACTTTTGTCTTTCTTTTTATGCTCACACAGTACCTTGCTATGGTTTCAGTTTGCACTTCCCTAATGGTTCATGTACTTATTGATCATCAGTGTATCTTCTTTTGAAAAATGTCTATTCTGGTGTTTTGCCTGTTTTTAAACCAGATTGTTGGTCTTTTGGCGTGAAGTCCTTTTAAACATCAGAAAGCAACTTTTTTTTTCTAATAGTTTGTTCTTACTCTTAGTATTTGGAATTTTAATTTAATAGAACACAGTGATGCCTTGGTTCATGAACTTAATTCTTTCCATGATTCTGGTCCCAAAGCAAATTGGTTGAGAACTGAGTCAAACTGAATGGTTAGGATCAATGGTGACCTTGTGGGGAAATCTGATTCAGTTCTTATCCAATTCGCTTTGGGACCACAATCTGGAAAGAATTAAATTTGTGAAAGCTAGATGTGGCGGAGCACATCTGTAATCTCAGCACTCAGGAAGCTGAGGCAGAGGATCGCTGTGAGTTCAAGGCCAACCTGAACTACGTGGTGAGAAACTGTCTCAAAAACAGACAAACAAACAAAAAGAATTAAATTCATGAACAGAGGTATCAGTGTTTTAAGATTTGTTTATTCAGGGCCGGGGATTTAGCTCAGTGGCTTAAGCGCCTTCCTGGCTAGCAGGAGGTCTTGAGTTTGATCCCTGGTACCAAACAGAAAAAAAAAAAAAAGATTTGTTTATTCCAACATATGACATTTTAAATACATGGTTGAGTAAAGTATGTGTACTATTTACATTGAAGGACCTGTTTTTCAAATGACACCATTCTAAGTTTCAGAAAAGAATCAAGTATACTGAGTAGAAGGCATTAAATTGAAATTCAAATCTTATAATCCTATTACCAGAACCCATAACAAACAAAAAAAAGTTCTTGGCTTTTATTTTAAAGAGGATAGAACAGAATAAGACCAATCAAAACAAACCAGTGTAAAAGATACAGGACTTCAAAACATCATGAATACCATAATGCCTTTTGATGTTTTCAAAATAGCTGCAGATAAATTCAGACTTGATAAAAATCAAACAACAGAATAGAAACAATAAAAACAAAACAATTAATGTAATAAAGGGCTTTAAATATATATATTTTTTGGTACCAGGGATCAAACTCACAACTTTGCACTTACCAAGCAGGCACTTAAGCCACTGAGCTAAATCCCAGGCCCAATGAAGGACTTTAAAATAAGCCTATAGTAAATCCAAAATTTCTACTATACTATATCTTGCTATCTTTGAAATAGCTGCTCCTACCATTGGATTTGTCATAATCAAACAAAACAAAAGAGAATAAAACCCAACCCAACAAAACAATGGAAATGATATAGGACTTCTAAAACAAGACCATAGGGAATCAACAATGGCGCAGCCCTCAGAAGGAGACCCCCCCAGGTGCGACACTGCGTACCGCCATCCTCTGAACCTATGGTCAGACCACTGGCTCTAGATCTGCGATGTTAGTGAAACACCAGAGCCGCCACAGGCATCCAATTGCATTTCACCTCCATAGCTATCCTCACAGCGTGTTCTCTGGATAAGCTGGTTGCTTATGGCAGCAGAAGGGGATGGGTTTGTACTTTTGTTTGCCAGCCCACGTGCCAGAAGGGTCTGGGGTCTGTCTGTTCCAAGCCGGTGGTGGCCAGCACGTGGCGCAGTTTCCCAGGCTGGGCTTGCTTGCTGGTGTGGCATTGTTCTCTCTACCCCCAGTCCGCAAATGGTGCTGACTCACAGGGAGAGGCTGGGTCCTGTCTCAAAACTAGTTCTTGTAATTACAGACGTTAAATACAATGGAGAAATGGTGAATCTCAGTTAAATTCCATCAATTCCCCAAAACAAAAAAATTTTTTTGGGTACTGGGGATCAAACTCATGACTTCATGCTTGCCAGGCAGGTGCTTATGCCACTGAGCTAAATCCCTGGCCACAAATTTTTATTAGTACATGTTAGCTATGTAGAGACTAGTGGGTTTGTCATATTCATACATACATATCAATGCTTTGGTCATTGTAGTGGATTAACAACTGATGGTCAACTCCATAACACCCAGCTGAATGAATCATCGTGGTGCTGGTGTGGAAGGCTACCTGAGGATTGTTGTCAAAGACATAAAAAAGAAACTGGAGAGGAAGATGGTGTGCTGTTGAGTCTCCTGGAAAAGCCTGTTGCACTGGTTTTCCTCATATGAACTGGACTGTTCTCATCGTTGGAGGAGCTCGGGTCCTCACTGTCACTGAGGATGGCTGGGGTTCTATTTAGGGGCTCTGGTCCTTACCTTGAGTGTCACTTCCTGGCTCCAGTGCAGATCCCTCAACTCAGCCTACTGGCACAGCTCCCTCATCCTGCTGACTTAGACTTTCTAGTTTCCACCACTGACCTTTGGGTCTTCCCAGTGCAGATCCTTCATACAGACTTGCATGAGATATTGTCGAGGGCTCTAGGCCTTCAGCTGGACTTGTGCAGGACAGTGCCATGGGATGCAAGCCCTCAGCTGGATTCTTTGGGTCACTAGTATGTGGACACATCTCTGGCACTGTTTTACATTTGACTCTTGGGGTGAATATTATAAAATAATCCTATAAATATGTCCAGTGTTAAATTTATTCCCCTGTAAATCCTAACATTTTTCAAAATAATTATTTAAATGTGGGGAAAAGTTAATCAAACTTTAGTAAGAAGATGGTGTGTGTGTGTGTGTGTGTGTGTGTTCCAGAGGCAGAGCAAGTCTGCCTAGCACGTGCAAGAGAGACAGAGACAGAGAGAGAACTGTAACAGCATCACTGAAATATTAATTACAAAGGAGGCAGTAAGCACTGCATTTCTGTGCAGTTTTCTGCCTACAGCAAGCAGACTGTGTCATAACCACAGAAAATCATAACTAGCCAGGCATGGTGGCTCACACCTGTAATCCCAGAACTTGGGAAGCTGAGGCAGGAGGATCGTTGTGAGTTTGAGACCAGCCTGGGCTACAAAGTGAGCTCAAGGCCAGCCTGAACTGCATAGTAAGACCCTGTCTCAAAAAGAGACAAAAAAAAAAAAAAGAAAGAAAGAAAGAAAGAAAGAAAGAAAGAAAGAAAGAAAGAAAAAGAAAATCATAACTAACATAACCTTTTTATGTGAAAGGTTTACCTTTTCACATAGAAACTAACAGTAAGGAAACCCTGATGCAACTCAGCAGCACAAACGACTGCCTGGGAAGTGCCAGGTCATGAGTTCCATCCCCAGTACTAGAAAAAAAAAGAGAGGGGCAACCCTCTGGGGACCCCCTTCTGTCTCTCTTCAGACAGAAGCTTTCCTCAATAAACACATTCTACTCTTCAGAGAGAGAGAGAGAAAAGAGAAACTACCAGTAAATACTAATTGAAATGCAACATATAATCTTTATTTAACAACAGAAAACACAAACACAGGGACTTATTTTAGGGACTTAGAAAACTGTCTAGAAGGAATTTCTAAACCCTCCAATCACCCACGTTGCAGCTGCCTTGAGCTGAGCAAGCTGGATGAGCCATCTGTGCCTCCCGCAGCCACAGGCGCTCTCTGCCACTGCCTTAAGCCACACACGTACGCTATGCTTGAAAAGTTGTTGCCTGTCAGATCCAGATACATGTCATTTCTGTAGCTCTTTTGGAAGAGGTCATCTGAAGAAACTGTCACTGGGGCTCAGAACTGCATAATGAGCCCAACCTAGACTCCTCTTCGGGCATCAGGTGAGTTTAGGGTACCTGTTTGCAAAGTCCTCTGGGTAATGTGATGTGCTGTGTCCTAAGCGCTCCTCCAAGGGCTCATTGCAGTAGTGAATCTGCATTAAGGGCCATGCTGCCAGGCTGCTGAGGTGCAGAAAACCATGCGAAAGCAAGGAAGACAGGTTCCCTGAGACCAGCCCCTGATTGATTCTGGATAGGAGCCTCTGTTTCTCTCAGTGAAGAAACTCCCCAAAATTCCCGAAAATGAGCCCATGGCTGTCATCCCAGCACTTGGGAGGCTGAAGTAGGAAGGTCACTGTGATCTGGAAGCCAGCCTGCACTACCTAGTGAATTCCAGACCAGCCTGAACTATATATAGCAAGACTCTGTCTCAAAACAAAACAAAGAAAACAACACTTTAAAATAAGGGAATAAAAAACATGTAAACAAGGATAGAATTTATTTAGCCTATAAAAATCAGAGTGACAAGATTTTAAAGCAATTTTTTTAAAGAAGTCACAAAGAAAATTTCTCAGAGGAGCAGCCTGTGAGATAAGAAACAGGCCAAGTGTGAACGGGCTTCTCGTAGCAATCGGAGTGCACGCTTGTTTCATTTTTCCCTGATCACGGCTCTAGGAGGAGTCCCAGTAACACACTTATCCGGTGAATCTGAACTCCAGCTAAAAAGGCATTGGTTCAAGCCTCGCGGTGGAGAAGGTCTACTCTGCAAGCCTGGGCGTTGGCTCTGAAAACAGCAATGCTTTCCACAGCAGTGTGGCCAGACGCGGAGGTTGCTTCCCTTCCCCATCTATTCAACACGCATTACCCTTATGTGGAGTGATGGGGCATAATAATGCGAAGATAAATACACTGAGTCCCTCCCAGGAAGGCCTCCACCTGGGGAAGACAGGGGATGGCCCCTAAGGGGTGGGGCGGATGGGGTGCACGCTGAGCTGGACTGGGGCGCTCTCAGAACAGGCCTGCAGACCAGCAAAGAGTGCGCTCCAGTGTGCTGTGTCCTTCTTCCCCAAGTTTTCACTTTAAAAAATTTTTTTCAAATCCATTTTATTCAAGGATAAAAATAAAGAAGAGGAAGAAAAAAAGGAGAAGAAGAAGAGGAAGAAGCAGAAAGAAGAAGAAGAGGAAGAAGAAGAAGAAGAAGAAGAAGAAGAAGAAGAAGAAGAAGAAGAAGAAGAAGAAGAAGAAGAAGAAGAAGAAGAAGAAGAAAAGGAAAAAAAGAAGGAGAAGAAGAAAACTACAGGCCAGGGATTTAGCTCAGTGGTTCAAGCACTTGCTTGGTAAGTACAAGGTCATGAGTTCCATACCTGGTACCAAGAAACAAAACAAAACAAAACAAAACACCTTTGTAGTTGGGCATGGTGGCTCACGCCTGTAATCCCAGCACTCAGGAGGCTGAGGCAGGAGGATCATTGTGAGTTCGAGACCAGCCTGGGCTATAAAGTGAGCTCAAGGCCAGCTCAGGGTCTTGCATAGCAAGACCCTGTCTCAAAAAGACAAAAAAAAGAAAAAAAAAGAAAAAAAAGAAAACTACAACAAAATTTCAAAAACCATCAATCAAGGGGGAACAATGGCCCACACATTGCACACTGACTTTTAAAAATTTGCATTTATTTATTTATTCTACTCACAGACTTAATGGTTTAAAGTTTACCCATTGGTTCCTATTTGTGGCACTGATCCTTCTTTGAAATACCACATGTAGCAACGTCCAAAAGTAAATTGCTGCCTTTTGGAGTAGAAAAGTTCAGGCCTGAGAGTGCTGTGTTACAACAGTACCTGTTCAGAATCAGCACTGCTCCAGGCAGGAAACTTAACTTATACCACTCAATAAAATTCTTTCCCTGTGGAGGAGAAGAAAGGAAAATTACTGTTCAAATCAGGAGCAGTGATGCACACCCATAATCCCAGCACTTGGGAGGCTGAGGCAGGAGGATTGCCAACCTGAATTTCATAGTGAAATCCTGTCTCAAAAAAATAAAATTACTGCTAAAAATCCAGTTCATCTGGCTATGAGGTCTTTCTCTATTTACCTACAAAGGTATGCTTTCTTTTATTTTTATTTTATTTTATTTTTTTTGGTACTAGAGATAAAACTTAGGACCTCACGTTTGCCAGGCAAGCACTTAAGCCACTGAGCTAAATCCCCAGCCCCCCTTTTTTTTCTTCTTTTAAAAACTTTTTTTCACATTTTTAATTTTTTCACATTTTTTATTAGTGCACATTGGTTAAATTCTCATTTTAAAAAATTCAGGAGGAGCACCAAGATGGCAGAGCAGTAAGCAACAGAGAAAGAGCCTCTCTAAGAGTTGCCATCTAGACACTGGAATATAGCAATGCGAGGAAGACAAGAAGCAGGGAAGTGGGTCCCCTGGACCCAGAAAGGATCTGAAGTGTGAATTGAAGCCCACAGAGAGAGTGAAGAGAGAAACTTCAACAGAGAAGGAGGAGGCAGCCAGCAGCAGCTTCTCCCTGAGTCAGAACTCACTGCACAAGAGGAGCGGTTCAAACCTGTGGACACACATTGATGGCTGGTGACCTCGGGGGCCTCTGTGGGGAGACATGGCAGTGGAGGGGAGTAGCAGATGTGAAGGACAACACTAGCTGGTGATGAGTGCTGAGGGCTCAGTCTCCAGCAGGAGAGAGCGACTGGCCAGCAGCCATCTTGGAGATGGGCTGGCTAAGCTCAGAACTCAGAGCTGTTACTGGCTCCATGTAGTGGCTCCCAGCTGGGCTCAGTCCTGCAGAGGGTATGCAGATAGTGGCAGGCCGAATAAGCCTGGTGTCAGCCAAGAAAGTGCAGGTTCACTGAGATTATCCTCTAGGCCACCAAAAAGCTACTGCTGGCTTGCTGGGATAGATCAGCACAGACCGGGACTCTGTCTCCATACATTGTCTACCAGTGACAGCAGAGACAAACCTGGAAGTGGATTTTCTTCTCTCTCTCTCTTCTTTGTTTGTTGTTGTGGTGGTGGTAGTTTTGTTTTTTGCATTTTGTTTTCATTTATTTTCTCCATTGTTTGATCTTGGTGTTTGTTTATGTTGTCTTATTGAGACAGGGTCTCATACAGTTCTCACTCAAACTGGCCTTGAGCTCACTTTGTAGCCCAGGCTGGTCTTGAACTTGCAATGATCCTCCTGCCTCAGCCTCTCAAGTGCTGAGATTACAGGCATGTGCCTCCATGCCCAGCTTGAGCTTGTTTTTTTATGAGTGTGAACATGGTTTCTAGCCTCGTTGTGGCTGTGGTTCTGTTCTGTTCTGTTCTTCTTTTTATCTCTTCCTTCTCTCCTTTGCTCCAGTCTTCTGCACCATTTTCCCAAAGTTAGCATGATCCCCCGTTATCCTCCAATCTTACTTCTAACCTCTCCCTCTTCTTCTACTTTTCTATTTTCTCCTTAACCCATTTTAAATTTTCACTCCTGAGCGCAAAATTGACATATTAAGGACTTCATATGGCATATAATTATGTTTTATTTTAGATTTTGTTATAAACCACAAATCCAGCGCTTCATTAGCCCACTTCTTATTTCTGTAACAAGATGTACATTGAACTCTCACCCTGAGAAAGCACACAGCAAAACCACACCGCACTAAGGAAATCTCTGCCATTTGCCCTTTTAAATACATATATGCAGCAGTTTTGTGCCACAGCAGCACAAGGGCAGCTCCTCGGTCAGATAAGCCCTTTAACACCGCTCTAACGGAGAGCTGCTCCCCTGTGACAGAGGTTTAGAGACTGACAGGAGGGAGCAGTTGCTTTGAACTGCACCCTCATGCTGAAGAGAGGAGGCTTAGACACGACAAGCTCCAACCTGGGACACGCACACAGAACATGAGTGTCCTTCAGAACAAGCTCGGTCAAGAACCAAACCCCCTCCTCAGATAAAATGGGGGAGAAAAAGACTCTGAAACTCTGGTTACACTAATTTCACAGAGAATCTAGGTTGGCACTGTGAAAGAATACAGATTCGTTTTCTGAAAAATAACTTCTAATTAATAACTTCTGAGTCCAAAGGTTAGTATAGAACTTTGGAAGATTTTTTAAATGAAAATCAGAGTGTTGGGCTGGGGATTTAGCTCAGTGGCTTAAGCGCCTGCCTGGCAAGCGTGAGATTGTGAGTTCGATCCCTGGTAACAAACAAACAAAAAATCAGTGTTGTTTAGAAAATGAAGCACTTTGCAATCAGCTTGTACCCATGTTTCTAGCAGCACAATTTGTAGTAGCCAGATCTTGGAAACAACCCAAATGTCTATCAACCAAAGAACAAGTAAAACAGATGTATTTTTACACAATGCAGTACAGCCATAAAGGATACACTCAAGGATTTTGTAGGTAAATGGACTCCAGACACATACTCCTAAGTGAAACAAATCAGACTTGCATGTGTAACCATTGTATTATTCCCTAGTAAGAAGCTGAAAGAAATAATATTATATATAGATAGACAGTAAAGATAGTTATACTACTAATTTGGCTTAGTTCATTGAGAAGAGAGGTTTGTGCTAATATTTTGTTGAGACAATTAAATGCAGATATGTTGTACTCTGTGTAACTAAATTAAAGATAACAATGTATGGACCATTGTTACCCTCTAATTATCTTGTTTTGAAATTTTATTTTTTCTCTTTAAAATAAAAAAATTCAAACATACCGAATGCTTCCAAAATTAGTTAAGGTGAACATCCATATACCAGTCACCAACTGTAGATATTTTCATCATAGTTAGTCTTTTTCTTTTTTTTTCTCTTCTTATCCCTGAACTTTTCTTTCTAAATACTTAGGAATATATTTCCAAGGGCTGAAGACATTCTCCTACAAAAAGCAAAACTTTCCATAATAAGGAACTTTAACCTCCTCACCACTTGGTAGCTAATATACACGACTATTTCAGTTCCTCACTACAGGCCTGCTTCCCACTGTGATCTAGAATCCACTAGCATTAAAGTTAGTCATCCTGTCTCTTTGATCACCTTTCATCTAAATTATACCCTTAACTTTTTATTAAATTTGTAATGGTAATATTTTTGGAAGCTTCTAGGCCAGCTATATCTTGCTCTTGGTGTGACCAGTTGTTTTCTCATGATTAGAGCCGAGATAGATATTTGATGTAAGAGTCCAAGGTTGGAAATATTAAACCAGCATTGACAAATGATGATTGGCAGGCATGTTCGAGGTTCATCTGTAGCCGCCTACTAAGCCAACAAACACCTAATAGGCAGGACTGAGCTAATTCAAAAGCTCTGCCTGCCACCATCTCCATTCAAATAGAAATGCTGGCTAAAATTTAACAAGAGCAACTGAAAGATCTTGATTGAAATTAATGAAGAGAAACCCTAGGGCCAAACAATGCAGAAAAAAATTCCCTTTATGCCTAGTGACAATTTTATCTCAGACTCTCTTTTCAAATATGTTTGTACAGTACACAGTTTGGCAACTAAGCACAGCAGTGTCTTCATCTAGGTAAGAAAGCTGTTTTAATTCCTGATAAAGATAAGAAAGATAACACCTTCTTCCTTGAGGGCAATGACTGGGAACATTTGCCAACACCACCTTTAAAAGACTGGGGCAGAAGCCAGCTGTGGTGGCACGTACTTATGATCCCAGCTCTCAGGAGGCTAAAACAGGATGATCACCACTAGTTCCGAACTACACAGTAAAACCCTGCCCCTTCACCAAAAAAAACAAAAAAAAAGAGGAAGAAGGAGAAGAGAAGGAATATGATTGGGGGTTACACAACTATCGTCTCAGCACTCAGGAAGATGATGGGAGCACTTGAGCCCCGAAGTTACAGGCCAGCCTGGGCAATATAGAGAGACCCCCCCATCTCAACATACAAAAAAGACCAGGGCCTTCCTCAGCTCATTGTGTCTCTACTGTGCTACAGGTGCATACGCCTGGGCCAGAAGAATCAGCATAAATACAATGCCAGCCACTGGGCCGAAGTCCATTTGGATTTGTCCCCTTAGTGGCTAAATAGGTGGAAGTGTGACAAGCTGATCTGGTAGATACAGTTGTCACCAATGGTTAGGGGCTGCTTGGTGGCTTTGCACTGTGTCACCCATCAACATGTGCAGGAGCTAAACTTACAAGACTCCCATATGGTGGAAACTGAGGCTGAGGACCTAAAGTAAAAACTCATCCGAATCCAGCCAAACCTTTGCGACATTCCAGGCCAACATGAAACTGCTCTGCAGGGCTGCGTACCTGACTCACAACACATGGAATTCAGTGAAAAGGAAGTTCACCTAAGGTAATTTTATAGGTTAACATGAAAAGATGCAGAGGAAAATGGACCCCTGTGAGGGTAAGGGAAGTGCTACTCCAAGGGCTAGAGAGCTAGAGATAACGGAAGAATCTGAAAGAGATTTTAAAATAAGTATGCTCAAAATCGTCAAATAGGCAAAGCAAGGAAGAGACACAGTAATGCAGCAGGCATGATGGTACACGCCTTTAATCTCAGCACTGGAGAAACTGAGGCAGGAGGATCACCATGCATTCAAGGCCAGCCTGAACTACATAGTAAATTTAAGGCCAACTACACAGTGAGACCCTGTCTCAGAAAACAAAACACCATAAGGCAAGACTGATACAGAATTCCTAAAACAATTACCTGCAGGAGCAGTTAGTATACCTAGTACACAGACTTTGGGTGTGTGTGTGTGTGTGTGTGTGTGTTGTTTTTGTTTTGTTTTGTTTTGTAGTACTGGGAATTAAACCCAGGGCCTTCACACTGACTTTTTAAAATTTTTTATTTTGAGACAGTGTTTTACACGGGTGTGGTCACAAATGCCAATAATCCTAGCACTTGGGAGGCTGAGGCAGGAAGATTTCTGTGAGTTTGAGTCATTTTGGGGTATATAAGCAAGTTCAAGACCAGTTTGCACTACATAGTGAGACCCTGTCTCAGAGAGAGAGACAGAGACAGACAGAGTTTTGCTAAATCATTAAATTGCTCATGAAGGACTCTAACTTGAAAGCATCCTGCCTCAGGCTCCCAAGTGCTGGGATTATAGTCATGTACAACTGTTATAGACAGCTAAAGTAGATAGAAATATCGTAGGCAGCCAGACAGGGCTGGGCCCTCAAAGGAGCTGGTGCAGAAGACCAGATACCTTGCTGCTGTGGGGGAGACAGGGACCTCTGCTGAGGGACATACCTCAAGACAAAAGTATGCACCCACAAACTTCCTAAGGATAAACAACTGGGAATGATATCCTGGGTCGGTATCCATCACCATGAGAAAGTCAGAAGAGCCACTGACCCAACCCCCTCCAGGGAAAACCCCTGTCCTGTTCCATGGCCTCTTGCTACGTGACTTGCTTCCCCATTTGATTCTCATGTAGTCAATTTTACCTGAGCAATTATGCTTGTAATCTTATTTGCTGACCACAGGCAGCTGGTAAATGTAGAAAGAATAATGGAAAGCAAAAGATCAACATCTTGCAATCATTTTAATAACTGATGAGGCAAGAATCATGAGTGGATGCTAAAATTACTGGCTAGAATTTTGAAGTGTGACCAGATACTACACAGATTGTACTTGAGTATCCCTCATAAAACATATGTTGACAGCAAAAACAACAATAGAACTTGTACAGTGCGGAAATACGAGACATCTCCTGACTCAAGTCACCAAGAGACACCTCCTGAGCCAGCAGACACTTCACACTTCTACTGTGATGCCTTGAGAAGTGGGCAGACTGGTGAGAAGCCAACTGGCGCCAACATTTAGCCTGCACTTCCACAGACCTGAGTGGAGACTTCCTTGAATTTTGTACCCTGCATACTTCTCTTGCCTTAGCCTTGCCAGGCCTGCTTAGAAGAGCAGAATTAAAAGTCCTGGGTTGTCAGTCTGAAGGATCACATGTTCCAAGTAGTTGACAGGAAAAACCTGTCACTGAGATTTTGGGGGAAGGAATCATTGCATTTTTAGTTGTATGCAAGATAACTGTATCATGCTAGGAATTATGACCTTGTGTCTATTTGGGAATTAAGTATGATTTAAAATGCATTTGGGTATCAAATTGACAAGGGGTAGGATGTGACAGTTATGCTTGATTGTCTCAACTTGATTAGCTTGGGCACTGCCCAGGGGATTGGTGGAGTATATCTAGGTGTGAGTGTGTGAGCTACACGACTTAATGTTTGCCCCACTAAATTTTGGGTTTGCTTTGGTCCCATTCCTTTGTATCTGCATTTATCGCTTTTGGAATGGACGTGTCTATCTTGTGTCATTGACTGTTGGAAGTGTTTATCTTTCTTTTCATCTGTACAGAGGCTCCTGGTTAAGAGTTTGCCTTAAATCTCAGAGGAAACTTGGAACTTGAACTTTTTGGCAATGCTGAATCTGTTAGGACCTTGTCAACTCTTGAAGATGGACAAAATACCTTTATATAAAGGGATGTGCATGAGTCTTTGAGGGGCCAGGAGCAGAATGTTGTGGTCTGTGTTTAGATGTCCCCCCAAATCCTCATGCAGTCATGAGGGGCAGGCTTTTTTTTTTTAGATAGTTGAATCATAGTACAGTGCTGGGATTAAGGGTGCAAGGGTTAAGTGATTGAGTGATTTGTTCTCAGAGCAGCGCAGACTATTAAAGAGAGGAGGCAAGTAGCTAAGAAAAGAGTTTAATAAACAGGAAGGGCATGAAGGGAGACACCACAGAGAAGGCTATGGAGATTCTCCCTGCAGACAAAGGGCAGGTTCTACCTGATATAGCTAGCCTCTGATGGGGGTAGGACTCTAGGGACTGGTGTGAGCTGATTTATTTTGTGAGAGTACAGGGGATTGGGTAAACCTTTACATTCCTGAGCTCTGGCAGACTTTCAGGAGGGAGAAGCCACAGGGGCTTCTGGGAAGAAGGAGGTGTGCATTGTCACAGCACAGCTTTGAACCGTTGCCATGACGTTGTGCTGTCTCTCAGACAGGGGTTCTAACATTAAGGTTGGGTAATTGTTGGATCACTCAACTGATTGGACTGGCACCAATCTAATTCCAGCAGTCTGGACCAGATAAAAGGGGCAAAAAGAGACTTGTTCCCCCTTTTGCTCTTGTTCCTTTTGCTGTCTTTCGCTGCTGTTTATTGTTGTCCCTCTGCCACATCACCCTGCCTCGGAGCCAGCTGATTACGGGCTGAAACCTCTACAAACTCTGAGCTGAATAAACCTTTCCTTCCTTAACATTGGATGTTGTATAATTTGTATCAGCAACAAGAGTTTCTAAAATGCTAGGCCTTATTAACCCCTGATTGTACATCTTTAGCAGGTATAAAAGCACAGAGGATGGAAGAGTCTCTGGCCACCCCAGGATGGTGGCTGATGGATCTTTCACCTTGTAAGTCCTTTCATCACTATTGTAATCCCAAATTAAATGTTGTAAACTCAGTATGGTAACCCCTTTTTTAATTTTCCACACAATTCAGAAAGTTATATTTGTAATTCCTTTAAGACATTACTGGAATCCCAGCAAGTTAATTCCAATCTACCACCTTTAAGGTTACCCACAACAAGAGTAAAGACAGCAAGGCATACTCAAAGTTAAGGGCAGTCAAGGAGTCCTAAACTCAGTCCAAAGTTAAGGGCAGTCAAGGAGTCCTAAACTCAGTCCAAGTGAGGATATGCAGACAAAGGCCATGATCCAACGCCTCTCTCAGAATTTATTGTCTTGTGAGGAAGGATGTCTTGAGGATGAGTGACATAGGATGGCAGGAACTATGTGAATAACTTGAGCTGGCTAGTCAGGTAGGGAGAAAAGCATCTTTGCATAATGCAGGGAGAATGGCATGCAGAAGGAGCAATCTGCATAATTTAATTAAGGTAGTAACTGAATTGTTTTGGAGGCTGTTGCTTCAGTTTCTGATAGGTAAACTTTTTTGCTTTTGGGACTCATAGCCTTGTTTTTTTTTTTTTTGTTTGTTTTTTTGAGGCCCTACCAGGTTGACATCCTGGAACTGATTGGCTCTGCCATCCCACTGTGCTCATGTCTTATGTGAGGAAACAGGAGAGTGTTAGAATGACCCCAAAAATTACATATAACTACTTCAGCTGGCCTTATTTGTATTGCTTAGAGCCAACTGAAGAGAGAAAGAAATACAATAGCCAGCTCTGTGCATATCAGTATATGGAAATAAGACTTGATTTAACAAATCAAGTTGTAGGAATTCTTTTGCATTCGAGGAGAGGAGCCCATGTAGTCCTCCACACGTCACAACCTCCTCTGTTTCTTTCTTTTCTTTTTGTCTTTTTGAGACAGTGTCTCATTATGCAGGTCAGGCTGACCTTGAGCTCGCATTGTAGCCCAGGCTGGTCTCAAACTTGCCACAATCCTCCTGCCTCAGCCTCCCAAGTGCTGGGATTACAGGTATGCACCACCATGCCCAGCAACCTCCTCTGTTTCTGGGAGTGCCCTTAGACTAGACCTTCTCAAAGGTCTGTTACAAATGAAGTCAGCTCCTTCAGGAGAGAATAGGAGCTACCCATTTTAGCCTACTCCTCCAGTTAGGCAAATACCTTGAGTCACTGCTTGGATCTAGGGATGGGAGGAATAGCATGCTTCAGTCCATGACAGCTTGGGAGGGGAGGGCATGTGGCCTGGCTTCATCTCACCTTGCCTACCTGGCCTCCACTGGTGTGGAGCCACCATCTCTGAGCAAGGGCAAGGACTCCTAAGGCCCCTATGCTCAGCGGTATCACACCTGAGGTAGAATGTTCCAAGGTAGCGGGGAGACCCCACCCCTCTCATCTGTACTCACCTGGGATTTAGCCTCAGCCACGGCCACGTTCTGGAGCCGGAATGAGAAAGGCTGATGTCATGCTCCTGCAGGAAAGAATGCTGAGTGGGGCTTGAGGGGAAAGGAAGTCCTGCTTCTTTCTTTCTTTCTTTCTTTCTTTCTTTCTTTCTTTCTTTCTTTCTTTCTGTACCAGGAACTGAACTCAGGACCTTGCACTTGGCAGCCAGGTGCTGTGCCACAGAGCTATATCCTAGGGTTTCACTGTATAGCCCACTCTGGCCTTGAATTTGCAGTAATCCTCCTGCCTCAGCCTCCAGAGTGCTGAGATTACAGGTGTGCACTGCCACACCTAGCCTTAGTCCTGTGTCCTTGACTTCATTCTATACTGGAGTGACTATTTTGCCTGGCTAAAAGGAGGAAAAGGCTGTTTTTTTTTTTAATGAATCTTTCTTTCTTTTTTTCTTTCTTTCTTTCTTTCTTTCTTTCTTTCTTTCTTTCTTTCTTTCTTTTGTGGTACTGGGGATTGAATCTAGGGTCTCTGCATTGAGTTATATTTCTAGGTCTTTTTTTTTTTTGCAATTTACTTATTTATTTATTTTTAGATAAGGTCTCATTAGTTCAGGCCAGCTTTAGACTTACTACATAGCCCAAGCTGGCCTCAAAATCATGGTGCTCTTTGTGCCTCAGCCTCCCAAGTTCTGGCATTACGGGCATGAGCCATCATGCCTGGTTCCTTATATTTTGACAAGGCCTTGCTAAATTGTCCAAGATGGGGTTGAAGTTGCCATCCTCTTGCCTCAGCCTCCTAGGGGCTGGAGTTATGCACTTGTGTCACAATACCTTGCTATAGGTCTTCTTGAAATTTTACATGTGCTTGAGAATGGGTGTTTTTCAAATTGTATTTGTCCATTAAATCATTATTATGTGTATGTTTGAAATATTCTTTTTGTTCGTTTTGTTTGGTTGTTTGAGACAGGACATTGCTATGTAGTTCCGGCTGGCCTTGAACTCCCTGTACAGCCATGGGGGCCTCAAACGCACGGTGGCACACCTCCCAGCACGTGAGTATACCACCCAGCCTCCCAAGTGCTGGGAGGTGTACAGGTGTACACACCACAGATTTTCTTAACTAGACATTTCTCTGATTTTTGCCTTGGGATATTTCCGGACACTTTACATTTTAAGTTTTCATTTTTGTTTTTATAATCTGTTGCAGACCACTAAAAAGTGGCTCTGAGTAGGATTTAAAATTAACTAATTGACTTTCTATGTTTATTTGTGAGTCTGTCCTAGGCCTAGGCCCTTTGTCTGGAGATGGGCAGCAGACTCATAGTAAGTGAACCTCTATGAATCACTGGTCCTGGCTGAGACCTGTAGCAGCCTGTGATGCCAGAGATGCCTCAAAGGACAAGATAAGGCCACAGCTGAGGACACCTAGCTCCAGCCCCAGTTAAGTAGCTAGAGACTAAGCTACAGACATCCCTCTTCTGTTGTCTCTCACCAGAAATATCATCATGAAGATAAGACAGATCTCCTAAATTGGCATGTTACTACTTGGAGAAGTCTTTGAAGTGACTCCCAAGGTCCTGCTCAGTTCCTGTGCTTTCCGCAGTATCTTCTCTGTTTGAAAACCTAATAAATATGGGCCACCCAGAAGAAGCTCTTTGTCTTAGCCCCCAGAGTCTTGAACCCTACTAAAGGGTTTTGATCCTCCTGGAGCCCTAAAATCATACCTCTTGTCTCAGTTATTTAAACCTTCACTGTACATTCATTTGGGAGACTGGGGATGTTGGCCAGGCCCCCAATAATAATCATACTAATTTTACTGGTGAGTAGGTTCAGGGAGGTCCTCATATTGTCATGACAGAGGTTGGTTTCCTTTGTCAAAGTATTTTAGAGGTTGAATTAGTTTTCTATTGCTGCTATAACAAGCTATCCTGAACTTTCTGTATTAAAACAACACAGTTATTGTTTTGCTGTTCTGAGCTCAAAAGTCTGAGAATGGGTTTTTGGGGTTAAATCCAGGTTTGGCTGTGTTCCTTCTAGGCTCTTAAGGAAAAATTCATTGTTTACTTTTCCAGGCTCTTTTGCTTCCATTCTTTGACTCAAGGTCCCCTTACAAATGCTGCCAAACTTTTGCTGTTAGCAGATCATGTAAGTATAACAGGAATTAGTGAAATAGAACTTAAGATTCTATCTGGTACTAAGGACAAGAGACCCAAAATAGAGTCTGGAACTCAAAATAGAGTCTGCTGCATCACAACCTTCCAGGGATCATACAGAAACATTCACCAGGTGTCTTGCAGCCCCCAGAGACCTGCCCAGGCCCCCGTAAGGCAGGGTGGGTATTGGCTCAAGGCACAGGGGGCTCTGCATGGGCACTGTGTTAACATGGGATTGGACCCTAAAAATGCGGAGTTTCCTGATGGGTAGAGATCACATTGTTTATACAGTGTCCTGAGCTCCTGGCTAAATCTCTTAAAATCCTCCAAACCAAGCGCCCTTGGAGATGTATTACTTAGAACTCCCTCCAGGCTAGCAGGAGTTCGACTTCATCCCTTTACAGCCTTTCAGTCAGTTTGCTTGCACCTCCTCTGTCCATGGTTTCATTCTTCGTCATCCTGAGATTTGGTCCCAGTAATCCAGTAACACAAGGACTCTTGTGATTACATAGGACCATCCACTTCACCCAGGATAATCTCCTCATCCAAAATCCTGAATGTAATCACATCTGTGAACTCTCTTTTCTGCTGTAACACACTTGTGGGTCCTGGGGATTAGGACATGGGCACTTTTGGCAAAGTTGGGCTTTATTCTGTTTATACCTTCCTGAATTCTTTTATTATGTTTTCTCAGGAAAAAAAATGTTGGTCACAAAAAAAAAAAATCATCATCCCTCAAGGGTGTTAGAGAAACGGGAACCTCATGAAAGCATTTTTCTCCTTCACTAAAATAAAATAAATTATTAAAAACAAATGAATTTTAAAGTTGCTTGCAATCCAATCACTTGAACTGTAATATGTGAAATACTTATATTCCTGAACTAGTTGAATTTTTTTTTTTTTTGGTATTGGGAATTCAGCTCAGGACCTTGTGCTTGCCCAGTAGACACTTGTGCAGCTGAGCTGTATCCAGTTCCTGAATTTCTAATGTGTGAAGTAATTATATTCCCTAAGAGCTTGTTGAATTTGAATCATACCACATTATATCAGGCCATTTGTGGTCAAGATTCTCTCTGGCTGTTAGCATGATGGTTCATGCCTGTAACCCCAGCATTCAAGAGGCTTAGGCAGGAGGATTGCCATGAATTAGAGGCCAGCCTGGGCTACAAAGTGAGTTCAAGGCCAGTTTGAACTGCAGAGTGAGACTGTTTCAAAAAGACAAAAACAAAACAAACAAACAAGAAACAAAACCATACACACAAACCCACAACAACAAAATTACCCCCAAAAAACAAAAAAGCAAGATTCTCTCATGTTCATAGAAAATGGTTTTCCTATTTGTCATGAGTGACTTTGGAAATCAGAATAAATGGCTATATTTCAATGTATTCACATAACTTTAATTAGGTTTTCCCTTATTAACTTTATTTTGCTTTGTTGTTCAAATTTGTGTTTTTTCTTTTATTATTTTCTTCTCTCTTTACAATCACCATTATCCTTATTACACACATTAAAATGTTTAAAAGAACAGCTGGGCATGGAAATACATGCCTGTAATCTCAGCACTCAAGAGGCTGAGGCAGGAGAATGGCTGGGAGTTTGAAGCCAGTCTAGGATACATAGTAAATTCAAGGACAGGCTGAACTACGTAGTGAGACCCTGTCTTACTACCCACCCCCCCAAGAAAAGAATGGTTTCCTTTGTTTTTTGGTTGCTTGAAACAGGCTCTTGCTAGGTAAAGGCTGCCAAACTTGAGCTTGTTATATTGCCCAAGTTGGCCTCCAATTCATGACTTTCTTATCTCAGCCTTCCGAATGCTGGGATTACAGGCATGCACCACCATACATGGTTTAAAGAAAGGAGATTTTGGGGCCAGGAATACAGCTCAGTGGCACAGAACCTGTTTGGCAAGCATGAGGTCCTGAGTTCGCTTCTAGATACAAAAAAGAAAAGTGGGCGGAGATTTTAAAGTGAGCAATACGGAATTCTCAAATGTGACCTGGTGTGGTAAGGCATATCTGTAATCCTAGCACTTGGGAAGCTGACACAGGAGGATCAGGAAGAGTCTGGGGCCAGTCCAGGCTACGTAGCAAGAACCTGTCTCAAAAAAACCAAACCAAACCAAAACAAAAACAATTGCAGTGCTTTTTGGGCATTTTGAAGTTGTTTTGTTCTTTGGTACTGGGAATCAAACTTGGGATCTCGTGCTTGCCAGGTAGGCACTGTGCCACTGAGCTATATCTCCAGTCCTTTATGGGCATTTGTAGATACGTGGTGAAAAATCTGAGTCACCCAAAACATGTTTCCAGCTGAGCTCAACGAGGGCAACTCTTGTGTTCTTCTTCAGCTCTCATTCTATAAACAAGCACAGCATCTTTTTTTTTTTTTAAGGTATGCGCCACTTCACCCCGCTTCTCTTGAGAATTTTCCAGCCTTCAGTTGTTCACAAACATAAGGAGTCCTCAGACCACGCTCCTTATCATGTGACTCCTTCCCACAACATAGGCTGGTTAAGAGAGTGAATGAAAAGATTTCTTGTGACCTAATACACCCAGAATGAGAGGATTCAAGAGATGAGGAATAGGCCTGCTTGTGTTGCTGACACTTGACACTTGGGGCAGGTGTGCTGCTGTGGTTTCCCTGGCTTCGCATGTCTTCCAGCAGCTCAGTCCTGGAGAGGCTGCGTGTCCCCTCAAGGATGAGGCCAGTGAAAGCTTGCAGCCCTTCAGCTCTCTTTGGTAAGGCTGGAGGAAGCAGCATCTGACACACAGGTATCACACTGTGGTCCATCTGCTCCCTCCTCCAAGTGATATAGGTGAATGAAATGCCCATGTCTACTACTATGTCCGCGAGTTCATGTTCTCTAAAATCGAAGAATGAATTTTAGGAACAACAGAGGTGAAGAGTACAATATATTTATTGAGAGAAAGCTTCTGTCTGAAGAGAGACAGATGGGGGTCCCAAGCGGGTTGCCCCCGACTCTGTCTTTTCTAAGGATTTTTACAGAGTAAGACCATGGGTTCAAGATGGGGGGAAGACTGGGAACTCACAAAGCAGATGGGCAAAAGGTGGGACATAACTATAGTTAGCCAATAAGATCAATAGTTCAGGTAAAATTGATTACATTAGGGACAAATGGGAAAGCAAGTTGCGTAGAAGGCAGGCATTTTGGGGGTTGTGGCCTTTACCCTAGAGGGATGGGAGAGTGGCTCCAGGGTAAGAGGGAACTAATTAGAATATGGCTCCGGGATGTAGATGCATTTGTTTGATCCTTTGTTTTGAGATCTGACCGGCAACAAGATGTGTGTGTGTCTCCTCCAAGGTCATCAGACATTTGGTCCTCTGTGCTAGCTTCTTCTGAGGGCCTAGCCCTGTCTGACTGCCTGTAATATTTCTAACTGGCTCAGCTGCCTGTAACACAAGGACACTAGAGAGTGAGAGGGACTCGATTGTTTCCACTCATGCCTCATATGCTAGGAAGCATGGAACAAGGATTTTTGCTTATTTGTGAAGTAACTGTCTAGTCTGGGTGGCAAAATCAGCCCTCACTGTGGCCCCAGGCCCTCCAGGAGGCATTGAGGGGCTTCTTCCCCACTGCAACAACATCAAGATGTACTTTTGGGTTCCAGAGAAATGTAAGAATATACAGAATTGCACAAGTCAGTACCACTGCAGTGACTGAGACAGCACTCATGTGGCTTTCTTCTTTTTGATAGGATGGTGACCTCTGGTCCCAGCTCTGGGAACTCGCCAAGTTTCCTGCATGTGGGAAGTCATACACTGTGCTGTAATCCTTGTCTGCTATAAGAAGAGTAAGTGTAGGAAATGACAGTGGTGGAGAAAGAGCCTGAGAGAATAGTGAAGTCCAGCTCTGAGAAGGAGTGATAGCCAGGACAGGTAAAGGTTAAGGCCACTAGGTAGCAAAAGTCACAGCAGCGGTGGCTCTGTGACTAGCAAAGAACTTGAAGCCCATGTCCTCCCTTCACCCAGGAGGTAGCAGGTTGAGAGGTACTCATTTATTTCCTTCTAGGCCTTGTCTGCTCAGGAGCCTGAACAAAGCTTTTGCTTAATTAGTAAAGTAATTTTGCCTAATCTGGGTTTTCTGGTATTATTATTTCATCTTACAATTTTTAATTCTTTGACTTTGAGCTGACTCAAAGTCCTCTTTTATTTTCAGAGCTTAAAAGACATCAGTCCTGAAAATCTAAAGATCCTGGTTCTCACTCCTTTCGATCTGCCTGTTTCAGAGGAATGATGGGCTTAACAGCAAGGCAGGCTAGGACTTCCATGCAACAGGGTAACAAATGGACATGCTGGACCCTTGGGAACTGGCCTGCTCCTACAGTTGACCCCAAGGAAGCCAGTGCTTAACATCATGACACTTGAGGCTGTCCACAGAGGACTCAATCTTGACAGGTGTTGGAATCAAGGGGGTCCAGAACAGTGAGCAGAACTTCTGCTCTTCCAAGTGGGTGCGTAGCAGCATTTGGGACCACATGGATGCTCAGAAAAGCGAAAGAATTTGGAAAAAAAATTTCTGAAGGCTAAGAATGAGGTTTTGTTTTTTGAGACAGGGTCTCCCTATGTAGTTCAAGCTGGCCTTGCTTGAACTCGCTATGCAGTCCAGGTTGGCTTTTTTTTTTTTTTAATTTAAAAAAAATTTTTTTTACAGGTTGGCCTTTAACTCATGGAAATTCTCCTGCCTCAGTCTCTGGAGTGCTGGGATTCTAAGTGTGCACCACCACACCTGGCTAAAGATGAGGTGTTATGGGACCAGAAGCTTGTATAATTTTAGATAAAAGAAAATGAGTACAGTATAAAAATATCTTTTTCCTAAGGTTCTTCTCAGGGTCATGGCAGGAAGTATGACAGGCCTGCTGCTTAAGCTTCACACACTTCATGAGAACTGGGAAGGGTAAAAGTTATGGCCACCAGATGCTACAAGTCACAGCAGCAGTGGTCTCTTAATCAACAGTGAACTGAGCTGACCTGCTAAGCAATGGCATTTGGAAGACTGTGGGCTATGTGTGCTGTGGCCCCCCGCAGTCTTCCCCTAAGGACACAGTAGGCTGAGTGTTCCAGCAGAGAACAATGAACAAGGAAGAAGAAACAGATTCTGTTTGTTCTCCAGTCTTTTCCACTCCATAGTCCATCAGTTTAGGGAAATCAGGATTTTTTAATGAGACGTTTATCTTTATGCCATACTCAGTACCTAAAGTTACAGGCAAAATTTTGTCTGTGTAACAGTCTTCTTGAAGCTAGGTATGGTGGCACATACCTGTAATATCAGGAAGGATGAGGCAGGATGATTTTCAGGAGTTCAAGACCAGACTGGGCTATATAGTGAGTTTAAGACAGCCTAAACTACCCAGAGACTCTCTCCCAAATAAACATACAACAAACAACCAAAAAAGGAATCTTGTGCTGGTATTGTTTAGACAACTGAATGCAGATGTCTTGTGCTCTGGATGAATGATTTTGGGATGACAATGCGCAGTGTCTGTACCATTGTTGCCCCTGATTGACGTTTTGAATTTTTTTTCTTTTTATCCTTGAATAAAATGGATTTGAAAAAAAAAAAGGAATCTTCTTGAAATGACAGCATTAAAGTTTGATGCTGTTTAACTGAAAAGAATACAAAACACTAGACTAAACCAGGCACGGTGATGCACTCCTGGAATCCCAACACTTGGCTGTGGCAGGAGGATCACTGAGTTCAAAGCCAGCCTGGGTTACATAGCAAGACTGCCTCAAAACAAAACAAAACAAAACAAACACAACAACCCACTAGACTAGTTTTTAAAGTCCTTGTTTCTATGGTTCTGACAATACTCCAGATAATTGATTTGAATTTGCAAAAAAGATCGTGAAGGAAATGTGAGGGATCAAGAATATCAAGAACTATCACTTTGAGAAATATGCCTAATATAAAAATTGGGTAACACAGGTTTTCTCTGTGGTGCACAGGAAATTGTGGTTGATTTTGTGTGTCAAACTGGTTAGGATGGTGGGGGTATACTGTGGATGACCAGCTGTTTGGTCAAACAGGAGTCTAGGCACTGCAGTGGAACTTCTGTTTTAGACACAATTAACATTTAAATCAGCAGACTTTAGGGAAAGTAGATTAGCTTCCACAATGTGGGAAAGCCTCATCCAATTACTTAAGAATCTTAAGGGCAAAGGTTTCCCAAAGAGGGAATTCTCAAAACTGCAATGTAAGAACTCTGCCCTGCAAATTTCCAGGATTTGCCAGACCCCATAATCATGTTTACCAATTCCTTAAACTCTCTCTCCTATAGGTTGTGTCTCCTGAAAATTTTGACCAATGCAGGACTCACTAGTCATTTATTTAAAATTACAATGCTGGGAATTCACAAGCGCGCGCGCGCGCACACACACACACACCTCGGTCCAAGATGGCCAGCAGTGACAACCTGTGGCCATTGGAACTTAGTACTGTAGGGCAGGGACAGAGTGGAAAGATACACGACCAATTTACAACACTTACTGGTCAAACCGGCAGAAGGTAAGCAAGCCAACAGGATAATTTGACCAAAAGAATGATTTGGTTCAAAACCAACATCCAACATTTTTAACTGATACACTACTTTGCTCTATTAAATGTTCTCACGAAAAACAAATCCATATTACTTTGATAATTTTACAAGACAGAGAACTTTTGCAGAGCCAGTTTTGCAGAACTGGTGGCTGAGTAAGTGTGACCAGGCCTTAGCACCCTCAGCAGATCAGGACGCAGCCGGCCGGGAAGGAGGGCGACCCTGCACCTCCAGACTCGCGCAGTCTGGTCTCACAGCTCGCGCTCGCAACCTTGTTCCAGGAGCCACAGACCAGGCCCCGCTCGGTTCCAGAGTCCACGAGCTGGCCAAGGCGGAGCGCGACGGTCCAAGCAGCCTTTCTTTTCTTTCACAGCGGACTTGCGGAAGGTTTGCTCGTTGTCTCGTAGGTATATCCTGATGTGCATTCGCGTGCACCTCTTACCAGCTTTTCCGCGGGCCGAAGCCTTGGAGGGCCCGCCTCAGTTTATTAATAAACACTAAGATTACAAGGAGCTGGGAGTGACAAAAAACAGAATAGAGAACCAAAATCCACACGACCTCGGGATCAAGGCCATGTGAGCTCCGGAGCCACGACTTCCGGGCACAGCCCCTCGCGCGACCGAGACGTCACGGCGTCTGGGCGGGGCCCGGGGCGGGGCGCCGGGTTCTCCGGGCGCAGGGTTCGCGGGGCGGGGCGGGGCGGGGCCAGCCCGTCCGGGCGCGCTGGGGCCTGAGGTGCTGAGTTTATAGCTCGCCTGCTGGGGGCGGCTGCCGAGCGTAGCGGTGAGCTGGCAGGGATGTCGGAGCTGCGTAATGGACTGGAGCCGAAGTCCGTAGGCTTCGTGCTGGGGCTGGACGTGGGCAGCTCTGTGATCCGCTGCTGCGTCTATGACCGGATGGCGCGGGTCCGTGGCTCCAGCGCGCAGAAGGTGACCGGGGCGCGGGTCTGCGGGCTCCTGGGGTCGGGGCGCGGGCGGGTCCCGAGCGGCTGCGCCTCGCGTCCTTCCCGCCCGGCCGGGTGCGCTTCCTGTGCCCGGGGTCGCCGGCCGGCCGGGACTGGCCGGGACGGGACGGGGTGGGCTGCGGTGTCCGTGCCGGAGGTGGTTGGCGACCTGCTCGGTTTCCCTGTACTTCCTTGAGGGACTTCCAGCTCCATCTTTATTTCACGCTTTAATTTTTCAGATCTTGATAGAATTTCAGCTTCTTGGTTTTTGGTTGTCATCTTTATGAACTGCTACAGAATGTGCTAGCTCCTCACAGGATCGGCTGATTTCCATGGACATGGCAGGTGTTGGGCAAGTTTTGAAATCTGTTACTTTTCCTTCGTTCTGCCCTTGAGAACTAAGCCAAAAAAAAAAAATTTTTTTTTTGAGAGTCCTGCCAAGTTGTTGGCTGGTTTTTAGCAGAGTCTTGGACTGTCGTTGGCAATATCGGTGAGCAGCCAAAAAGTTGATGTTACGTTCTCATTTTAAAGAAATGTTGATTTCTACATCATTGTGAATGCGCCAAAAATAATGCCTATTGGACGTCGCGTTCTTCAGTATCGGCATCTTTTTACCTGCGTAGTGTTGGAAGCGCTGGAACCGTCAGCCACCTGCACCGTTCCCTCTGTGCCTCCTTTTCTCGGTGTTCGCCCTACTTCCCAATGGCCTGGGGATGTTTCTTCTTGCAGCGGTTGCCCGAGAGTTTATCAGCACTCTGGGGCTGCGTGGGCTCCTGGCCCGTTTCGTGGCTGGGCATGCAGGACACAGCGTGCCCAACCACCACCTGTGCCAGTCCGGCCTCAGGCGAGGTGGGAGGCAGACCCTGGCCTTTGACTGTGTGCTCCTTCTTAGGAGTCTTTAACAAACACTGATACTTTTTATAATCTCCCTTGTAATTCTAGACACAAAGTACTTTTGGTTTCAGCAGTGATTTATTTATTTAGGAATGGTGCCCGGCATGGTGGTGCATCACTATAATCCAGTACTCTAGGAAGTTGAGGCAGGAGGTTGACAAATTCAAGCACACTCTGGCTACTTTGCAGCTTAATGAGACCATGTCTCAAATTAAAAAATAAAAAACAAAAAAAACTCCGGAGATGTAGTTCAGTGTTTAACCCTCACTACTGAAAAAGAAATTGAGGTAGAGGGACAGGAATATTTGGAACCAAAAGAATAACACAATAGTTAGAAAGTACATTTTCACAGCTGCAGTATGATTTTGGGCAAATCATTAGTATATTTAGCAATGAGGTCAAGAATGTCAGTGATGAATCAAGATTGTGGTAAGTGGCAAGAAACTAGAAATGTTTGCTCATATCCTAAATTGTGGATAGCATGTCTGGAAATATATGAGTAAATGGAAATATGAAAAATCTCTGTCCTCCAAGGATGAAGCAATATTTCATTTATTTATTATAGTGTTTTTTTGTTTTTGTTTTTTTGAGACAGGGTCTCACTATGTGGTGCAGGCTTGCCTTCTACTTACTGTGGAGCCCAGGCTGGCCCCAAACTTGTGGCAGTCCTCCTGCCTCAGGTACTGGGATTACTTACAAATGTGGGCTGCCACACCTAGCTAAAGCAGTAGTTTAGATTAAGGACTTCATAACTGTTACTTTTTTTGTTGATGAGACAAAATTCCCAACACCCAAAGTTAAAGGGGGAAAGATTTACTTAGCTCACAGTTTATAGAGGTTTCACTCCATAGTCAGGTGGCTGCAAGGCAGGCATGGCAGAAGAGAAACTGTTCATGGCAGGGAAAAGGTAGCAATCAAGGGATGACCACAGCTCTATCCTTTTTTCTAATTTATTTTTTTATTGGTACATTTTAGATATATGTAATGCTAACAGTCATCATAGGATATTTATACCTGAATATGGTCTATCTTGCTGCTGCTTTTTTCCCCTATTCCCCTCCCCTCAGCTCTTTCTATCCCTTACATTTTACCCAGGCTACTTGGCGGGGTGGGGGGGGGGCACGGGACACATACCCTTAATCCCAGTGCCCTTGATTTTAGCATCACATTACTAATCCCAGTATCACATATTCTAGGTCTGGCCACTTCTGAAAAGACCCATCTATGACCACATGAGCCTTTAGGGTACATCTAGGCACAAGCCAGAACAGTAACATTTCCCTCAAACTAGTAGGAGTTTATAACTGACTTTCTTAAAAATGTGGTGCTGCCGGGCGTGATGGCTTACGCCTGTAATCCCAGCACTCAGGAGGTTGAGGCAGGAGCATCGTTGCGAGTTTGAGACCAGTCTGGGCTACAAAGTGAGCTCAAGGCCAACCTGAACTGCATAGAGAGACCCTGTCTCAAAAAGACCAAAAAAAAAAAAAAAAAAGTGATGCTGGCCTTACGACAAAACCAAGTGATTAGGGGCCAGGGTTATAGCTCAGTGACACGGTGTCTGCCTGGAAAGCATGAGGTCATGAGTTCAATCCCTGGTACCAAAAAAACAAAACTAAATGGTTAGTAACATGTGTTGCATTTTGGCTGAGTAATTTTATGCCTACTGCCTTTAACAATAAAACACTTGGGATTTCTTTTTGTTGAGCAGGGTATCACTTTTCTCTAGAAATTTAGTTTAGTTATATCCTTATTGTTGTGAGGCCAGGGCATGGTGGTGCATGTCTGTAATCGTATCACTTGGGAGGCTGAGCTAAGGCAGGTGGATCAAAGTGAGTTCAAGGCTAGGCGGGGTTATATACTGACCCTGTCTCAAGAAAACAAAATAAATAATAAAGTTGTTTGCAGGGCTGGTTGCATATGGGAGGCATGAGTTCCATCCCTAGTACTACACACAGGCATGCACACACACATAGGCACACACTCCCCAATGGAATGTCAAGCTGTTGTGAGAACCCATGAAAAATGATGGTCAAAAGAACAGGACAAAAAGTTCACTCACAAAAGAACAGTGTGATCTTCAATATGGTATGTGCTGAGCATTCTAAAAAGAGGACTCGAGTTTTTGTCTTTGTTGTTGGTTTTGACCAACAAAAGGTATTTTCTTCTTAAATCCAATCATAAATTTTTTGGTTTTGGCTTGGTCGTTTTAGAGAGGACAGATCTCACTATTGCGCCATGTGAGGACTGCTGCAGTTTGGATGTATTTTAATGGGTTGCAGTGTGGCGCCCTGGGGAGCCATCAGGATATTGAGGGTGCTGTCCTCATCCAGTTTGAAGACTCTTTTGAGATCCCAGTTAGTTCTCCAGAGGGAGTGATTGTACAAGAGCACCTTCCTGCTCGCCGCATGCCCTACTATGTGTGATTGCTGTCTCACACAGGCTTCTCCACCGCAAAGGGGCCATCTGCCCTGACAGGGTGCAGCCTTGAGGGCCCTCCCTGGAGGCTGAGCTGAGGAAACCACTCCAATTTAGACTTTCTACCTCTAATCCTGGGAGCCACAGAAACCTCTTTACCCATTGCCCAGCCTCGGGTGTTTGGTTATAACAGTGGAAAATGGACCAGTAAGGGGGTGGGATGAGCTGTCCAGGTTGGCAGAGTTGGGGGGAGTGAGGTTGAGGGTTCCGGGTCAGAGTGTGCAGTGTTACAGGTGTGAAGCAGTATTTCCATGCTGACTTGTGGGGGATGAGGACGTGCTTTCTGCAGTGGACCCATTACAATCTGTAGTTAGCAAAGTCTTGCACAGATGGAGAAGATTCTGTTTAACTCTGTTTCTTATGTGCTCACTTCCAGAGAATAAATTTTTTCTCCATATTGCCCAGCATTTCCCTTATTCCCTGCATATTGTTGCTGTTTCCTTTTTCTCTATTTTTCTCTTGGTTGGTTGTCTGTTGATGTTTTTTGGTGCACCACCTTACCACCCCCTCCAGAGTGTAAACCTTGTCCCTTCTGCCAGGTTAGGGGGAGGCAGTGATTTAGTTGTGGCAGGAATTGGGAATCCTTACAAAGACTGAGCCTGCTCTCTGGACAGCCCCATCTAACATCCTGGCATTTGTAGGTGCCTGTGAGTCCCAGAGTTACGCCCTAGAATCTCTGCTTTCTGGTCATGGGCTGTACTCAGTTGTGTGTTCCCCTGTTATTTTAGAATACTTTTGAAGTCCAAAGTACTTGAAGATGCTGGGGAAAGAATGAAGACACACCCTCCCAGCCCACTGGGGACCTGGTTCTGAGGAACAGGGCCATAGCTCATCTCATGGGCCCTTACTTAAGGAATCGTGATGCCATGGTACTAGATGTGGTGACACAGCCTGCCTCAACCAACCAAGTACTGGGATCACAGAGGTGCTCCACTATATCCTGCCTTATTGTGGTTTTAACTTGCATTAAATGACTAACAATGTTGATATCGTCTGACAAACAGTATATTGTGTTTGGTGAAGTACCTGTTCAAGATTTCTATTTTTTATTTTTTTAATTTTTTAATTTTTTTTTGGTACTAGAATTTGAACTGGTCTGCACCTCCAGCACTTTTTATTTTTTTATTCAGAGACAGAGTCCCACTAAGTCACTAAGATGCTTGAGCTTGAGATCCTCCTGCTCTGGCCTTCCATACCCGTTTATTTAATTGGGTTTTTTGTTTGCTTACTGTGGAACATTGAGATTTCTTTTTTTATTTTATTTTATTTTGAAGGTAGTAGAAATACAACAGAACAAGACAGAACAAAGCCAATTGAGACAGTGCAGAGAATTTGGTACAGAACTTCACAGCAGGTTACCGGGATGACAGTAATAGGTACTATAGTACATATCTCATTATCTTCACAGTAGTTGTCTAGTCAATTTGGTATAGCAAAATCAAACCAAAATAGAACATTATAAAATCACTTGTCTAGTCAATTAGGTATAGCAAAACCAAGCCAAAAACAGAACATTATCAAGTCAATTGAGGGCTGGGGATTTAGCTCAGTGGCATAAGTGCCTGCCTTGCAAGCAGGCGGTTGTGCGTTTGATCCCCGGTACTGATTCAAAAAACAAAAAACAAAAAACAACCTCCATCTCAGTGTTTCTTTACCAAAATAAATAAATAAAATAAAATCAATAGAAAGAGAATAATGAAAAGAGTAAAGCAATTAATCATAATGAATCAAAATTGAAAACAACACTTGCTCTCAAAGAGAAGATAGAGGAGGCCCCCCCCCCACATTTGCTATATGGCATATAGTCATCCTGCCAAGAGATGCTCAGACCTCTGTCCCCAGTTGCTAACGGGAGCGTGGGGGGGGGTTGGATTCCAAGCCCGCGCACCGGTAGGCTCACAGGAAACACTACTGGGCCAGCTCCTGGCTGACGCCGCCCGAGGAAGGTGCTCACCAAGAGGGTGGCAAATGGCTTCTTTGTGCAGCCTCCTGGGTTCCAGCATGGCTGTGGCACAATCTTGGGGGCTGCTGTCTTATTCTCCCGGCTGACACCCCAGGAAGGCGCTCACCAAGAGGGCAGGCAAATGGCTTTGTGCAGCCTCCTGGGTTCCAGCATGGCCGTGGCAGGATCTCTGAGATTTCTTTATATATTCTTGATTTAAGTCCTATGTTTGATATTTTCTACAGGTCTGTACTCTGTCTCTTCATTTTCTTAATGGTACCTTTTAGAAGGCGAATCTTTTTAACTTTTTAAATATTTATTTACTTACTTATTGTCCTTTTGAGACAGGATCTCTCTATGCAGTTCTGGTCTTGAGCTTGCTTTGTAGCCCATGAAGGTCTCAAACTTGCAGGGATCCTCCTGCCTCAGCCTCTGAAGTGCTGGGATTACAGGTGTGTGCTACCATGCTCAGCTTCACATCTTTTTAACTTTGTCTTTTTTTTCTTTTTTGTACTGGGAATTGAACTCAGGACCTTGCACTAGCTAGGTAGGTGCTTATGCTGCTGAGCTATCTCCCTGGCTAAATTTTTTTAACTTTGATGAGCTCCAATTATATAATTATTTTGAGTTGTGTGGTTTCTCTGAAAATTCTTTGGCTAACCCCAACTCTTGAAGATTTCTTTCAGTATTCTCTTCTAAATGATTTTTTTCTTTTTTTTAAAATTCATTTTAACTTCTAAATTATTGTTTTGTTTTTTGTTTTTTGAGACAAAGTCTCACTCTACAGTTTAGGCTTAAACTCACAGAGATCCTCTTCCCTCAGCCTCCTGACTGCTAGGATTATAGGCATCAGCCACCATGCTCAGCCTAGTTGGGATTTTTGATGCAGATTTTGAATTGACAGTTCTTTAACACATTAAAGATGTTCTTTATGTCTAATTTATCTGGTTTCAAACTTTCCCTCTTGTTCTTAATTTTGTGCATTTTAGTTTTGCTATGTGTAGAATGCTTCGGAGTTATTCTGGTAAGGTTTCTCTGAGCTACTTCAATACATAGATTTTAGTTTAGTTTAGTTTATTATTATTTTCTTTATTTTTTAATACTGGGAATTGAACTCATAATCTTGTGCTTGCCAGGCAGGCGCTATGTGTGGAGCTACACCCTGGCCCAATACATAAATTTTAAATCTTTCACTAGACTTGGAAAACTTTTAGCATGATTATTTCTCCAAAATAATTATTTTCTGCAGTGAACTGTTTCTGTTCTTCAGAGACTGACTACATAATATCAGACCTTTTGCTATTGTCCCTGGCCCTTGAGGCTTTATTCTTTTCCAAGTCTTTCTTTTTTATATCTTTATATTGCATAACATCTGTTGCTCTCTGTCGTCAAGTTTATTGACTTTGTTTTCTCCATTCTATTCCTTGAGTACATTCAGTAAATTTTTAGATTTTCTTGTTTTCTTGTACCTAGGGATGAAAACCAGGATCTTTACACTGAGCCACATCTCTAGCCCATTTTTATTTTGACACAAATTCTGAGCATGAACTTGGAACCTTTGTGCCCTCGGCCTCCCAGAATATGTGAGACTGCAGATTTTCAGTTATTTTTATCATTGTATATTTAAGTTTTAAAATATTTTTTCTGTTTTTTTGTTATTTTCTTTTTTTAAATTTTTTAAATTTTATTTAAAGAGAAAAAAACAACAAAACAGAAAAAGGGGTAGAAACAATACAGAATCTCAGAAAAAAAAAGCAGTAAGAAATGACTAGTTGATAAATCACACCAGTTGTTAAAGTTACAAAATTAAAGCATACAAAGTGTACATTCAAACAGTAAGACTGCAAAGAAGTTCATTGATCCAGAAACAATTTAGCAACATGGTTTTCAATCCTACACACTTAAACATACATGCAGCCATATCCTCTAGAGCAGTTTCTTTTCTTCTTTTTACTTTTTAAGTCCATTATCTGCTTAGTTATATCCTGTTTCAGGTTGCTCAGTACCTTACTGACTTGTTTTGTTGTTGTTATATACTTTTGATCACCTTATATAATTCTGTTGCCTTGTTTTTGAGTTTCTCCTCATCCATGATCCATGGATCAGCTTTGATGGAGTTGGGAGATTTTTTGGAGGTATTTTGTTACTTTCTTATCTACTTTTTTTTTTTTTGAAGGTAGCAAAATACAGCAGAACAAGACAGAACAAACCCATGCGACCGCATTGCAATAAAACTACCACAGAACCTCAAAACAGGTCACCAGGACACAAGCAGTGGGCTCAATAGTACAGCCCATTCTGTTCACATTAGCTGTTCTTTCAATCAAATAGAGGAAAATAGAAGGAAATACTGAACTATTAAAAACAATATTGAATAAAGCAGTACCATTAATCAAAACTGAGCAAAACAGTGATAAAGGTATTTGCCTTCAAAGAGATTGTAGAAGGAAATCCCCCTTACTTGCCACACTGTATACATTCATCCTCCAAAAAGATACTCAGACCACTGGTGCCTACTTGCTAACGGGGGGGTTGGGGGTGCATCAATATCTGATTCTTAGCCCACGCACCGGCAGGGCCCTAGCTGCTTACAGGCTGACCAGCAGGCCACCTTATCTCCCAGTGCCCAAAGTTCCAACATGATGCAGAGCTTAGGAGTTGCTGATAGTTCTTGCCCTGGTGTGCCAGTGGTTTGCCAGGCCACCAGCTGCTCACCAGGGCGGCGAGTAGGCTACCTGTTCTCCAGCGCCCAGAGTTCCAACATGATGCAGAGTTCAGGTATCGCTGATAGTTCCCGCCCCAGTGCACCAGCCTGTTATTTTCTTTTTTGAGACAGTCTTACCATGCAGCTCAGGCTGGCCTTAAGCTCACTTTGTAGTCCAGGCTGGCCTTGAACTTGCAGTAATCTTTCCTGCCTCAGAAAGAGTGCTGGGATTACAGGTGTGTGCCACCACACCCAGCTTTGTTTTCTGGTTTGTTTTTTTTTTTTTTGGCAAGAATTTTTTCCCCCTTCCTGCCTGCCTGCCTGCCTGCTTTCCTGCCTGCCTGCCTGCTTTCCTGCCTGCTTGCATATCAGGGATCCAACCCATGGCCTCATGAGCCCTAGGCAAAGATTTCTACCACTGAGTCACATCCCATCCCCAATCCTTTTTAAAAATATTTTATATATGTAGCATGTACAACATGTTTGAATTGTTTGTTTGTTTGTTTGTTTGTTTTTGAGGCAGTTCTTGCTAGATAGCCCAGGCTGACATTGAATTCATTATGTAGCCTGCGCTGGCCTCAAATTCACAATGAACTTCCTGCCTCAGCCTCCTGAGTGTGATGGTATTGCAAATATGCACTACAGTACCTGGCTCAACATGATGTCTTCATACATTGATCTTGATGTGTATTTATATAATGAAGTCATTAGTACATCTGCCTTTGTTTTCAAGCATCTTCCCTTTTAATATTGTATTGTAATAGTCACTTTAAAGTGATTTGGAAATATCTGTCATCTTGGCATTAGTATTTATTGACAGTCTTTTCTAATGTGTGTTGAGATTTTTCTGTTCTTCATATACCTTATAGTTTTGGTTTATATCCCAGATGTTTTGAATATTGTGTTGAAAAACTCTAGGTCTTGAGTAAATCCTGTGAAAAATAAACTTTTCTTTCTTTTTTTTTTTTGTAGGGTTTCATTTTGTAGTACACGCTGGCCTCAAACTCATTGCAATCGTCTTGCTTCAGCCTCCCTAGTGCAGGGATTGCAGGAAAAACACACTTTTCTATTAGCAGGATTCAGATCACAAATTCTGGCCACTTCTGTGGACTGTGGTTTCCATAGTGGTTCTGTGTACTAAATCTTGATAGTAGTCTTCAGATCTGCCCTACGTGAGACAGCCTAGGAGGCAGCCTGGGGCCTAGGCGCTGGGCAACCCTTAACTTCTTCAGCTTGCTATCGCCACAGCAGCACCATTTGGGCAGAGCATAGGTTTATCCCCAGCTTTCTAGGTATCTTTCCCAGAGCCTCCCTCTTGGAGGTTTTCGTGGTAGCCTCTGAGGCACTGAGCCTCCTCTTTTGGTTCTCTGGCTTGTTACCTCAGTCTTCTGGCTCGCTTGCACCAGGCAATAGGAGCACAGAGATGAGAAACTGCATAGGATTATTCCCTGCCCTCTGTGACCGATGCACGGATTTGGAAGCCTCCTCTCTGCAGTCCTGGGTGTTTTTTGGAATTCACGGATCGCACTGTCGCTGCTGCAGCTAGTCAGTGCTGAGTAGTCTGGGTGCAGAAGAGGGAAGATGAACGGACTATAGAAAGACAGGGTGTCATGCTCATTCCTTCTGAGGGCTCGGGTTTTCCTTTCTTGTTCTTCAAACCCTCAAACAGAGCTTCTTGTGGAGCCGAGTTCTGGTTTTCAGGGTGCCTGTGTCCACACCAGACAATGGTAGGAGGCCAATGAGAAGTCACTGCAGCTTCCTGCACGCAGTGCTTTTCTTTCTTGGCAGCACAGGGGCTCTAACCTGGGGCCTTGTACATGCTAGGTAACCCCTGTGGCCCTCAAATTCTTACCTGCTTTCCAAATCTGCCTGCTGCTGCACATGTTTAAGAGTCAACAAAAAACAAAAACAAAAAAATACCCCCTGCTCCATGCATTCTGCCTAGGTTTTTGTTTTTTTCTCAGTACTGGGGATTAAATACAGTGCCTCACAGTAAGCTACATCTCCAACCCTTTAATTTTTTTTTATTTTTATTGTAAGACAGGATCCTACTAAGTTTCCGAGGTCAGATTTGAACCTGTAACCCTCCAGCCTCAGCCTCCCAGAATGCTGGGATCATAGGTGTGCCCCACAACATTAGGCTTAGGTTTTACACTTGGATGCAGTGAGTGACACAGGGTGGAATGTGTGCTTGCTCCATCATAGTGTGATCTGGAACATAGTTCTTTTGTTTATTTTTAAATTTTTAAAAAAAGTTTTAATTTTTTGATGGGTGTGGTGGTACATTCCTGTAATCTCTGCACTCAGGGGCGTCAAGCGGGAGGATCACCATGAGTTTGGGGCCAGCTTGGACTGTAAAGTGAGTTGAAGACCAGCCTGCATTATATAGTGAGACTGTCTCAGAACAGGCAAACAAGAGGCTGGGGATACACTCAGTAGCATAAGCGCTTGCCTGGCAAGCACAAGGTCCTGAGTTTGATTCTTGGTACCAAAATGAAACAAAAAAACCACACAAACAAAAAAATGTTTTTATTTTTTATTACAGAACATTTTCATTGTAGAAAACGTAAAAAATAAAGATTAAAAGCTAAAATTTTTTTGTAAGCTCATGATCTACTGCTATTTTGGTATTGGTTTGTAGTTCTTTTTAAGATCATATATGTATTTTTTCAGTTTTTGGGGAAACAGGGAATACTGGGTTTTAAACCTAGGGCCTTGCACATACTGAACAAGTGCTCTAACCCTAATCCTAACCCTTGAATTTTAACAATAAAAAGTAGATAAGTAAAATCATGTTGTTAATTGTTTTAATGAGTAAGTAGATTTAAGGCTCAGATACCATGGACTTGATCTAACATTGTTTTTACTAAATCTTCTCTTTTCCTAAATAGGTAGAAAATATTTATCCTCAAGCTGGATGGGTTGAAATTGATCCTGATGTTCTCTGGACTCAGTTTGTTACTGTAATAAAAGATGCTGTCAGAGGTAATAGAATTTATAAAAATAATAATTACTTCTACAGTGTATTATGTTTGAAGTAAGAGTTTTGCATACACCTGTATGCCCAGCTACTTGGGGCTGCAGCAGGAAGATTGCAAGTTTAAGGGCAGTTTGGCAGCTAAGTGGGACCCTGTCACAAACTTAAATTAAATTAAAATTAAATTAAAAAGCAGTGGGGCTGTAAGTTGGTGATAGAGTGCTTGTGTAGCATGCATGATTTCCCAGGTTCAGTCACTAGTACAGAAAAAAAAAAAAGTTTTCCTTAGGCTTGTGTGGAAAATGCAGGCTTCTGTAAAATGTTGAGGTTGTTATACATATAGCATTTTATTATAGGGGAGGGGGTCGGAGCATCCCAGGATTTTTCAGGAGAGCTGTTTGGTGACAGCAGACCTCCTCGTCACAGGAAGACAGCAGCTACTGTGCCCTCTGCTTTGTCACCTGCCAGTGGTGTGCACATAAATGCTTGCGCCCCTCAGGCCAGGTGGTAGCTGGTGATGATAATGTGACCACGGCACTGCTAGCAAAGTCACCAAGTACAATTCCTGCTTTCATGATTTCCCACACCACTTACCTTTAGGGTATAATGAGGTTTTTGTTTTGTTTTTCCTGTGTGGCCCGTTGATGTAGTGTTGTTTATCTAACCACAGCCATGGTCCAAAATCTTAGCCCTTGGGGCTGGGGATTTAGCTCAGTGACACAAGCGCCTGCCTGGCAAGCACAAGGTCGTGAGTTCGATCCAAAAAAATAAATAAAATTAAATAAAATCTTAGCCAATTAGGAATGTTTTCACTGTAGCCTTTTGGAAAAACATTGTGAAAGATGACTTTTGAATTCTAAAAGGTTTTTTACTTCATTTTTCTGTCTGAATTGCTTCTCTTCATCTTTTTAGTTTGTGATACTTCAAAACCTATTAAAAGAGTTGCAAGAGTAAGGGGAGCGGGGAGGTAGCTTAGTGATAGTATGTGCTTAGCGTGTGTGAGGCTTGAATTGATTCCCAGCACTAAAAATGTAAAAATGTTTGCAAGAGTATTGGTGTGACAGTCAAGTGTGGTGATGCATACCAGTTATCCTAGCACTTGGAGGCTGAGGCAGGAGGATTAAGAGTTTGAGGCTAGCCTGGGCTACATAGTGTGTTCAAAGCCAGCCTGAACTGTGTAGCAAGACCCTGTCTCCAAAAACCAAACCAGCCAGAGGCAGCTGCACATTCCTGTAATCCCAGCACTGAAAAGGTTGATACAGGAGGATCACCATAAGTGTGAAACCATCCTGAACTATGTAGTAAGAGCTGTCAAACACAAAACATTAATACTATTTGTTAGTACTCAGTCTTCAATATTCTCTTGTTATCTTAGTGAAAAAAATAGCTTTTTTTGTTTGCTTTTTGGAGACAAAGCCTTGTTATGTAGTTCAGGCTGTCCTTGAACTTGCTGTGTTCAAGGCCTTGAACTCACAGGCCAGCTGTTAATTTGTAGCATACTTTCTAATTCAGCATCCAAGACTGAGATTATAGTCCTATGCCACCATACCTGGAAAAAAATAACTTTTAAAAAAATGGAGAATTCTTGGGAGGCTGAGGCAGGAGGATTGCTGCAAGTTCGAGGCCAGTCTGGGCTGTGTAGTGAGTTCATGGCCACCCTGAACTACACAGCAAGACCCTGTCTCAAAAAAACCCCCTAGGTTTAACTGAAGATGGGGCACATATGTAGCTATGAGCCTGTTCTATCTTTTTTAATCTGTAGCATGTTCTTCCTGACATTGACAGTTTTCAAAAATGCAGGCCTGTTTGGTAGATTATCCTCATCTGGGGGTTGTTTGAGTATTTCCTCATGATTAGATTCATATTAAGTACTTTTTTTTTTTGAGACACCGTTGCACTCTGTAGTCCAGGCTGGCCTTCAACAACTCATAGTGATCTCCCTGCCTCGGCATCCAGAGTGCTCAGTGTCCACCACCATGTCCAACCCATTCATATTAAGTAATTTTGAAGGACTACTTCATGGGAATAATATATTTTCCTCATTGCTTCAATTGAAGTTGTCCTGAATTTTCCCAATGGAATAAATTATTTTAAAAGTATTATAGAATGTACTTGCATTTCTGTCTTTGAGGAAATTTGGATTTAAAAAGTCAGATTTATAGATATGTCCTTGATTTGTGTTTATGTTGAAAAATATGACCTTGTTTCAGTAGTTACATTACTTTTTTTCTACTTTCCTTGGTTTCTCATCACTAACTAGTTTTTTTTTTTTTTTGTAATGGGAATTGAACTCATAACCTTGTGCTGCTGAGCTAAATCCCTGGCCCTAACCAGTTTCTATTATGATTAATCATTGTCTAAATTAAGATCCATTATCAGGCTGGGGATTTAGCTTAGCACCATAAGTGCCTGCCAGGAAAGTGTGAGGTCATGAGTTTGATCCCTGGCACATAAATAAATAAATAAATAAATAAATAAATAAAAACATTTAGGTGCTGGGGATTTAGCTCAGTGGCTTAAGCGCCTGCCTAGTAAGCATGAGGTCGTGTATTCAATCCCTGGTACCAAAAAAAAAAAAATCCATTATCAGGAAGACAATACAATCTGATTTAGTATAGTGTTTTTTCCCAATATTTAAAGCAAAAAAAAGGAGGCTATTTTGTTCTTACAACGATATGGTCTTTTTTTTTTTAAGTAAAAAATAACTGTCATCTTAGTAATTTATTTTATTTTTTTTAACTTTTTTTTTTTTTTTTTTGGCACCAGGGATCAAAATCACAACCTCACACTTTCCAGGCAGGCGCTTATGCCGCTGAGCTAAATCCCCAGCCCAGTAATTTATTTAGTAGCTTTGTTTTATTTAAATGATTTTTTCTTTTTTGACACAGGGTCCATTATGTATCCCCATCTGGCCTTTAATTTGATCCTTCTCCTTCATCCTCCTAAATTCTGGGATTACAGGCATGTACCACCACGCTCAGCTATACTTAGTTTTTTGAAGATTATATTGAAACAATTATTTTCCATGCTGTGATATTGTAAGATAAAGCACTACTGGCTTTTAAGTATGTGTTTTCTCTGTCTTCACTTTCAGCTGCAGGAATACAGATGAGTCAGGTTATTGGTCTTGGTATATCAACACAGAGAGCAACTTTTATTACGTGGAACAGGTGAATACTTGCCTTGTGTACTAAGCACTGTTGCTGGTTCGAGCCTCAGTGAGTAAATGGCTGAACAGCCTATTTGGGGAGCTTTGGATTTGTGAATGAGAGTAGTTTCTCACTTGGCTAAGAGCATGAAAACAGCCTTATGTTCTGGCTTATCTGCTCCCTGCATGTCACCTGTGCTTGACTTATGTATCATAATAATAAGGAGATAGATGTTGCCATAAAAAAAATCCCTTTTCTTTTATGAAAGTTAGCTTTTCAAACAAGTATGGATTGAAAATCTGAAAAATTACCTCATACCTAAACAAAGTGAGGAACTTAACACATTTCAGAAACAATGCCGTCCTTACGATTTATATTCTTAGACTAGTTACATTGGAAATGTGGGCTGGGGGGTCTAGCTCAGCAGCACAGCACATGCCTGGCACGCATGAGGTCCCAAGTTTGATACCTGGTACCAAAAGAAAAGAAAAGAAAAGAAAAGAAAAGAAAAGAAAAGAAAAGAAAAGAGTATATTTAAAGTATAAACATCTACCGCATCTGAGGTAGACATGATGAGACACCACTGTGGTCTTGTAATAGTTACTATGTGAGTACCTGTGATGCTTGACGTTTCATCACCCTTATAACAAACCAATTATTTAGGTATTGTGTCTGTTTTTACAGAAAAAAGAAATCAAAGTGCAGAGAAAGGAGTTGTATAGGCCACTCAGTAAGTAGAGACAACATTCCAAGTTATCTTTTTTACCCCTAATGCCAAGGATTGAGCTCAGCACCTTGTGCATACTAGATCAATGCCCTGCCCTGAGCTACCATCCAGCCCCTTGATATAGTTAGTGTTTCTTCTGGCTTTCATTTCTGTTTTTTGCTTCCTTTTTTTCAGTGGTGGGTGTTAAATCCAAGGCTTCAAGCATGCTATCCCAGCACTCCACCACTGAATTACATATATTCCCAGCCACAGTCATTGCAGTCTTTTGACTGCAAAGCATATGTTATTTCTACTACCTCCATATTGCCTTTAATTTGTGTTTATTTTTTTTAATGTGAAATTTGTCTTTGTTACCGAGCATTAGACTCTAAAGATATATTGAGCTTGAGCAGTTGGAAAGAAAAGTGGAAGGAGGGAATGGGGCTAAGTCTAAAAAATATACTTAGGGTAAATTCAAAAGGAATTGACTTTTGGTTCAGTATTAGGCAAGAAGGAGAAATTTAAATTCAGCAATATTTCTGACCTTGATGTTTTACCAAGGTGTGACAGGAGTTGTAGTACAAGAAGAGGAACAGGGTGTGTGGGTGGGAGGGCAGAAAGGAAAATGATCAAGTGTTTGGTTTTAGACATGTGAATGTGGAGATAACTTAAAGGTGACCAAGGTACAATTCATTAAGTCCTCATGAATACTGTCTTATCCAGGGCATAATGCATGAGATTGATACCTACATTGACAGAGCTCCTACACCTACCCTTGGGCATAGGAAGTCTTTAGTAGTTAATGTATCTGTGAGATGAAGGCATAAATTAATTCAGGTTATCTAGTCTGCTGTGGTGGTATACGCCTGTAACCCCAGCACTCTGGAGGCTGAGCCAGTAGGATTGCTTCCGAGATCTAAGCCAGACTGGCTACAAAGTTCAAGGCCAGCCTGAACTGCATAGTGAAACTGTGTCTCAAAAAGACAAAACAAGCAAACAAACAAGCTGTGGGTAGAGCCCGAATCAGTTGCACAACTGCATTTTGGGCCGGATAATTCTTCATGATGGGAACTGTCTTTTGGTGTTACAGATGTTTGAGTAACATCTCCATGCGTACTCTGCATTGTGACACCTACAAGTTTCTCCACACATTGCAGAATCACCTTCACTTGAGAATTATTGGTAGGGAGGAAGTCTAGAGGAGTAGATGTATGTATTCTCTGATAGAGATCCAGAAAGAGAAAAGCAGGTAAAGGATTTGAACTATGAGATCCCCCCAATTTTTAAAATTTTTATTTTTGTTTTTTTAGTACATGTTTGCAGTAAGTAATGGTTGCACTGTGTGTGTCCCCAAATTGAAAAAGGGTTAGGGAAGAAAAAACTGATCCAACAGGACCAAGGCACATCTGAGAAGTGTATGAGAGGGAAGCGCTGCCAAGCGTGTTCTCAGGGCCCGAGGAGCTCTGTGAAAGTGTCACATTTGGCCGGATTTGGAGACAGGTCTTTGGCTCTAGAGGTTGTGGCCATCAGTCCTCAAGTATTGTGGTCATCATTTCCCAAGTATTAAATCACTCATGATAGGAAAGCCAGAGTACTAGGAAGCAAAAGTTTTCGTGTGCAGTAGGACTACACCTTACTTTTAGAAGAATCAGATTTCAAGCAAGTTCATTTCCCTTACTTTTTGCTGCTGTTGTAGGACAATTTCTGTCTTTGTTTTGTCTTTTTAAAACATGGTCTCACTATGTAGTACAAGCTGACCTTGAACTCGCTATGTAGTCCAGGCTGGCCTTGAATTGGCAGCAATCCTGCTTCCTCAGCCTCCCGAGTGCTGGGATTATGAGTTGTGCCACCATGCCCAGCTGAAAGATTTCTTTCCAGTGCAATCATTGTGGGGTCTTTTTTTTGGCGGGGGGAGGGTCTGGCCTTGAACGCTCTGTGATTCTCCAGCCACAGCCTCCCAAGTGCTGGGGTTATAGGAGTGGGCCACTATGCCAGCCTGGGTTCATTTTCTTTCTTTCCTTTTTTTTTTTGTATTTTTGTGACAGGGTCTTGCTATGCAGTTCAGGCTGGCCTTGGGCTCACTTTGTAGCCCAGGCTGGTCTCTAACTCACAATGATCCTCCTACCTCAGCCTCCAGAGTGCTGGGATTACAGGCTTGCGCCACCACACCCGGCTCCTGGGTTCATTTTCTTGACTGTCCTTTTTTGTTTTTTGAAATGTGTCTATTCTTCTATGAATTTTACAAAAACTCTTTGCTTATAGAAATGCAAATACTGATATATTTTGAAGAAATGCACATGGCTTCTTTCTTCATTTTGTTTAGAAAGTGGAGCCTTATTCTGCTCACTGGCTCAGCAAGCCACTGCTGTACGATGCCAGTAGGTTCCACCAGCTCCCCAGAACAGGAAGGTACATCACAGGAATTGTGCTTCCTGCTGCTCTGTGAGAGAAACTTGGATTCTTCCGTTCATTTTTCTCCTTTCCACCTCCTCCCTGCCCCTAAGAGACCAGGAAATACAGTGCATTAATGTTTTCCAGCCCTCAAGTCTCCTTCATATTCTTCAGATTAAACTTTTACCCACTGTATTTAGTCAGTGGTGTGTTCAGCCTGCTTTCTGAAATCCCTCTAAATGATACCTCTTGTGTTTTGTTCTTTTAAATTCCTTTTGTTTTAAGAAAAACCTTGAGCTGTTTGTTTCTTCAGTCATGGTGTCTGTTGGGGACCTCAATCTGGGTGTGTGCCAGCAAGCTGTGGAAACAGACAGAAACAGGGTATCCCGGGGTTGGGGTCCAGCACACCGACTGGGGCCCCTAGGACACGGCTCTGTGCTGCGTGGAGCTGTATACAAAGATGAGAGAGTGTCCACTCCAGGGACGCCTGCTCTCTATCTGAGAGGAGAAATCACTCTGTATTCCTACTGCACCAGTGTCTTTCATTATATCTGATATTTAAGTTAATAGTTCTTACTTATGACATAAAATAGACGAAGAGTCACAGAGCTATGAGATGTTAGAAAGGCTTAAGAAAATTAATTTATAATACTGCCATTCATGCTCTTCTCCATTTCTCCTTTTGTTGTTTGTAGAGAGAAAATTATTCCAAATGAAGGCTGAGTATTAGAATATATGCTACCACTTGACATTAGTTTTCTTTTCTCTTTTCTCCCTCTCTCTGTCTCTCTCTGTCTCTGTCTCTCTCTTTTGGTTTTTTGAGACAAGATCTCTCTGCAGATCAGGTTGGTCTTGAGCTTGCTATGTATCACAGGCCAGCCGTGAATTTACAGTGATCCTCCTGCCTCAGCCTTCTGAGTGCTGGGATTATAGGTGTGCACCAGCGCACATGGCTCTGGTTTTCTAGGTTGTCTTGTACTGTGTTATAAACCAAAAATACCACTTTCATCTTGTGATTTTCTTCCCTTCTTTCTTCTTTGACCACTCTAGCATTTCATTTTCTCTAACACATCATGTTTTATGCTACTTTGGGACCTTTGAATGTACAGTAACACATTTTGACAGAAATATTCACCTTCCTACTTACATATCCTTCAGCACTCAGTACTTTTGTTACTTCTCAAAGAAACTTTTACTGCCCCCAAACCAGGCCAGGTTTCCCTGTTTACCACAGTTATGACACTGTGTTTCTCCTTCATGAGACTCCAGGGGGTGATCAAAATATAAGGCAAATGTTTAAGCTTAAAAATATTATAGTAAAAGACACATTGCCTTTCATCCCCTTCAGAATACTCCCCCTTGCATAGAACATGCTTATCCGGTTGTTCTCAGCACCTTCCCAGGCAGTTTGGAAGTATTGGTTGGTGTCTTTTTGAGGTCTGATGAAGAATATGGTGAGTGCTGCTGCTGGCTGCCACCCAGTGGAAAAGCAGGCTGTGTGTCCTCATCCATCACATTCACTTGGTGTGGCACCGTTTGACTCTGGATCCTCCCCAAGTCAAATTGACCATGAATTGTAGATGTTTTGGGTTGATTTGGGATCTCAAGTCAGCCACTAGTGATACAAAAGAGAAATACCTTGGAATTGCTTCAGAAAGTGGCAAAAATTATGGGATAAGTGTGTTAGAAGTGGGGGAGGAGGGATTATGTGAACATATCTTTTGCTATAACAAATTTTTAAAATTTAGACATTCACTATAGTTTTTAATAACATCTCATCTTCCTTTTGTAAGTAAGCAATTAAGCAATTATTTCTTTGAATTCCTTGGTAAAAAAGTATATTTATCAGGGTAAACATAAGCAGTTGAGTAATTATTTGTTCAGATTTCATAGTAGAAAGCATATACATTAGGGGAAAAATGTGTTTTTCAGGGAAAAGACACCATATTTTTCTGTCTATAGACCAGTTCCCAAATCCTGGCACAAATTGCTTTGTAAATACTTGTTGAAATCAGTGAAGATGTGACCATAAGTGTAGGACACTTAGGTAAGGTGGGAAATGACAGTCTTGGGAATTGAACATGGTTAAGTTTACATAGGAAGAGACTTGGAGATATAGTAGAAAGCAGGTCTGGATTTGATGCTGAAGATTAGAAGACCCCAGGGCTGGAGGTATAGCTCAGCCGGACAGGGTAACCTACTCTGTGCAAGGGCCCAGGTCCATTGGGTGAGGGTGGGTGTGTTATAGATGCCAGAAGTTGATATGTAGGAGCCTCAAGGGAAAAAGGACTTTTTTCCTTCTGTATTTCTTATTCCCCTCTGTCCCTACATTTCTAGAGGTTGAACCCAGTACTTTCTCACCGAACTATATCTCTAACCCTTTTTTATTTTAATTTTAAGAAGTTGTTTGGAAAGTTTTATCTTTTTTTTTTTTTTGGTGATACCAGGGATCAAACTCATGACCTCGCGCTTGCCAGGCAGGCTCTTATGCCACTAAGCTAAATCCCCGGCAGTTGGAAAGTTTTATCCTACTTTGAAATGACTGGAGCTCTGACTTTGTTTCTGTTCTGGTAGATCTTTTGTCTGTAGTTTAAACCGAGTCTTAAAATACTATTTCTGCCTTTCTTAGGAAAACAGGAAAGCATTTTCACAATTTCATTAGTTGGCAAGACCAAAGAGTGATTGAACTTGTAAAATCTTGCAATAATTCTCTTATGATGAAGGTAATCTTTTTCTTATCCTTTATAATTTGAATGTTATTGTATTTTTTGCAAATGTCTCCTAAGTGTAGACTTAATTGATGATTTCCCACCTTTGTTGTTTTAAAATGTATGAAGAGAATACACAAATACACAGTCTCCAAATCAATGAAATTTAGTAATAGTTAGCCAAAAACTAAGTGACTTAAGTACTTAACAACTATATTTTAGAGAGTCCTCAGGAAGTTTGTGGTAGGTTATATATAGTTTTATATATTTGTGGGAATTCTGCCATTGAGAAATGGAAAAGATACAGCCTGGATAGAATGAAATATCCAAACTTTATCACTTTTTGCCATAAAATGGAGAGTGGATATGGAGGCTGATAATGAGCCGAAACTAAGGCATGATGCCTGGTACCATCAATAAATGACAGTTGATGATGATGGTGGTGACAAGAGCAGTGGCATCAACACAAGCTACTGTTGTGTCATTTCTCTGCAGTCTTCCTGACTCATAAGTGTGACAGTATAATTAGTATTCTATATTGAGTACATTAGGGCCTCTGATGCCTCACATTAAATACTTTCTGAGCTATTGTATTAGTACCAAATGATACAGGAGGGAGTGTCTAAACTAGAGCAGCAATTTTATTAGATGAGCATTTGAGGATGATAATTTTGTATGAAAATAAATATCAATGTAGAATATAATAGCAATGCCTGAGTGAGATATTTCTGCCATAATCTCACTCATTATAATTTTTCTTTTTGTTTAATATATATGTAAATATACTTCACTGAAATAATTTTCTGTATTATCTTTCTTTTAATTTTTTTGGTGGTACTGGGGATTGAAAGTAATAATTTATTTAAGACTGAGTACTGAGAGTTTCTTTTCTAGGATGGACACAGTAATAAAGGATTTGAAAGTGGAAATGTCATAAACTGTGAATTGTATAATTTAAAATTATACAATTAAAAAATTTTTTTCAGCCAAGGTTTCACTATGTAGTGCAGGCTGATCTTGAATTCACTATGTAACCTAAGCTGGCCTCTAACAGTGATTCTTCTGCCTCAGCCTCCCAACTGCTGAGATTACAGGTTTGTGGCACTATGCCTAGTACTAAAATATAGTTTTAGGGCTAGGGATGTAGCTCAGTGGTAGACTACTTGTCTAGAATGCATAAGGTCCTGGGTTTGATTCCCAGTACTGCAAGAAAACCCCCCAAAACACAAGGCACAATTTTAATATAAGCTTTTATTTATTAAGGTATAATTTTTATGACATTAGAGGTAAACTAGTAGTTTTTAATAGATCATCAAACATTCCTCAATTTATTCAAGCAAGGCATTTTTTTTTTCTTCTTTTGAGGCAAGGTCTTGCTATATAGTCCATGGTTGGCCTTGAATTAAATATGAACCCCAGGCTTCAAATTCATGGCAGTCCTTCTGCCTCAGCCTCCCGAGTACTAGGATTATGGGCATGCTAACACAGCTTTTAAAAATTTTATTTCTTTTAAAATAAGTTGTGACCATAAAAACACTTCTGTAGTATAAATCCAAGTCTCAAATCTTGATGTAAAACCATGACCTCAAGCATAAAAATGAGCAATTCAAGCACTTTGTCTACTTGATATTGAATGTGAGCATGATAAAAGTTTTGGTTTATAGTAGGAAAATGCACATGACCACAGAACAGGGCAACCCATACAATTTTAGGGTCTGTCCCAGCAGTAGAGCCTAATTCTTCAAGTGCCATTTTGACTATATTGGTTCTACCTATTCAGGAACAGGGAATATCATTTTGCTTTCCGATGTCCTCTTCACTTTCATTTTTTAAGAGTACTGTAGTTTCATTTGCAGAAGTCTTTTCCTTCCTAGCTAGGATGATTCACTTAGCTAGGATTATTCACCTAGGGTAACATTACTGGTCATTGTTTTCGTAAGTGCTGAGAACACCATTAGTAATTAAGTGACTTATTTGTTATTGGGTTTGTTTGCTTATGTATAGAATAGAATTGACATGGAAACATTAAATACCATTAAATATCTTTTTTTAAAATAGCTATTTCACAGTTCCTGCCGATTGGTTTACTTTTTCACTAGAAGCAAGAGATTTTTATCAGGGAGCCAGTTTACTTTCACTACCCAGCAAACTTCCATGCGGTTGGCTTGGATTTTACAGAACATACCTGAGGTAAGAAAAGATTGTGTATAAAGGAACGACATGAAGATTTTGGGAAGAAAAATATTCCAGGAATAAAAAGAGCAATTTGACTATTTTAGGGAAAATTGAGTGCCTGCCACCACTGGAGTAGAAGAGAAGGCAGTGTTCATAAGGTTCTTTCTGTGTGGAGGGGGTGGGAGCACTGGAGAGCGAACCAAGAGTCCCATGTGCTGGGTGAGTCCTCTACCACCAAGCTCCATCCCCAGTCATTTTATTATTAATTTAATTAATTAATTAATTAATTAATCTATTTATTTTTTAGACAGGATCTTGCTATGCAGTGCAGGCTGGCCTTGAATTCACTTTGTAGCCCAGGCTGGCCTTGAATTCCCAGCAGTCCTCCTGTCTCAGCCTCCTGAGTGCTGGGATTACAGGCATGTGTTACCACACCTGGCCCTTTTATTTATTTTTGAAACAGTGTCTCACTAAGTTGCTGAGGCTGACCTGGAACTTGAGATCTTCCTGCCTCAGCCTCCCAAATAAAAGCTATTACAGGCACATGCCACCAAGCCCAGTAGCTTGTGATTTTGAACCTTTTTGTAGTGTGTACTATAGCTGGAAAAGTGAACAAATCAGTGTACCTCTCAGTGTTACACTGGACTAAACGTGTGTGTGGTACTGCCTGCTTCAAGAGCTATTGTACTGTGATACCTTAAATGTTCTTCTCTCTTTTATAATTTATGTCCTTAATACCTTGCTTTAGATTTGCCTGAATACTTTTGAATAATATAAATTGAATTATACAGGGTGTTGTCTTTTTTTTTTCTTTTGTGCACTGAGAATTGAACCGAGGGCCTGGAGTGTCAGCGTATGAGCTGCATCCCCAGCCCACAGTGTATCTCCTTTTGTGTCATGTTCCTTTTGTTCAACATTGTTTGAGAAACCTGTGCTATACATAAATTTACTAATATTTTCATTGCTACTGTTCTGTGAATGATGTTATTACAGTGTTGTAGTCTATCCTATTCATATTTAGTTGAGTTATTTCCAGTTTTTGCAGTACTTAATATATCTTGGTAAAAAAAATAATTGTTGGGGTCAAGGATACAGCACAGCAGCGCAGCACCTGCCTGGCAAGTGCAAGGTCCTGCATTCCATTCCAGGTACAAAAAAGAAAAGAAAAACAAAAGCAGTGGTGTGTTTCCATACATAAGATAGAATACTTTTGGCATGAGTGGGTCTTTGTGGTTTTCCGTGTTGGTGAATAGGGCAAAACACGTTTCCAAAGTGGTTATAACAACTTTCACACTCCCCTCTTCAGTGAAGTGAGGGCTTTTTATTTCATTTGCCATCAGAACAGATATTATCAGTCTGTATTTTAGCTATTCTAGTGGGTGAGTAGTGGATCTTATTGCAATTTAGACTGGACCAAAACAACATCCAGAGCTGGTTTCATAGCTCAGTGGGTATGAGAACTCTAGATTTAGTCCCAGTACCCAAAATAAAACCAAAAACCAATTCTGTACCGTGTACAGCAGACATACTTTAGACTTTGAAAATACAGATAGATTAAAAGTAAGTGAGTAGGGCCGAGGATTTAACTCAGCGGGATAAGCACCTGCCTGGCAAGTGCGAGGTCCTGAGTTCGATCCCTGGTACCAAAAAAAAAAGTAAGTGAGTAGAAAAATGTGTTATGCAAACAACATCCATAAGAAGCTAGAGTGGCAATGCTAGTTTCAACAAATAGGCTTTATTTTATTTTGATTTTTTTTTTTTTGGTGCCAGGGATCAAGCTCACAACATTGCGCTTGCCAGGCAGGTGCTTATGCCACTGAGCTAAATCCTTGCTCCAAAATAGGCTTTAAAGAAAAACAAAAATTATTAGCTGTAAAGAGGAAATTTTATAATGATAAGAAGATAAGTCTGTCATAAATAATATATCTAGTAACAGAGCTAGAAAGCACATGGAATGGCCGAGAGTGGTGTTGCTCACCTGTTTATCCCAGCACTCAGGAGGCTGAGGCAGGAGGATCATGGTGAGTTCGAGGCCAACCTGGGGTACATAGTGAGACCCTGTCTCAAAAAGCAAACAAACAAATAGCCACCTGAAATAAACAAAATCCTTACAAAATTAAAGGGGAAAGTAGACAATTGTCTACAATAGTTGAAGACCTCAGTGCTCTTTCAATAATGGATAAAATAATCAGAGAGATCTTCAAAGAAATAGAACATTTTGTTAACAATAAAAACTAACCAGATCTCACACATATTTGTAGAAAACTCCACCCAATAACAAGAATGTGCATTCTTCTGAGTATCCCTAAGTAACATGTCAATATTCTAAGTAACGTGTTAGGTCATGATATAAGCCTTGCTGAAACTGGAAGGGTCAAAATCACAAAATGTATTCTCTGACCGTAATAGAGTGAAATTAGAAGTGAGTAACAGAAGAAAACTTGTTTATTGTTGTTGTTGTTTTGGTTTGTTTGTTTAGTTATTTTTTTGAGACAGGTTTTCACTGTGTAGCCCAGGCTGGCCTTGAACTGTCAGCAGTCCTGCTGCTTCAGCCTTCTGAGTGCTGGGATTACAGTCATGCATCACTGCCAGGAGGAAATCTGGGAAGTTCAAAAATACATGCAGATTGCCACACCCTTAAGTTGTCAATGCTGGGGATATAGCTCAGTGGTGGCATGCTTGCTTACCTGTGTGCTCAGGGGCCTGGGTTGAGCCTCAGAATTGAAAAACAAATAATAAATAAACAAATGGTGGATCCAAGAGAATTTACAGCATAAATTAGGGAATACTTTGAAATGAATGAAATTAAAGACACAACACACCAAAACTGAACACATAAATCAGTTTTTAGAGGGAAATTTATAGCCAGACTGTCTATCTATATATCTGTCTGTCTGTCTGTCTGTCTGTCTGTCTATCTATCTATCTATCTATCTATCTATCTATCTATCTATCGATCTGTTTTTTGAGACAGGGTCTTGCTCTGTAGTTCAGCCTGGCCTCGAATTCACAATTAGTCCAGGTTGGCCTCGAATTTGTAGTGATCCTCTTGCATCAATCTCTTGCGTGCTGGAATTACAGATGTGCACCACCACACCTGGCAAGCCAGACTATTTTACATAAGAAGACTATATTTAAGAAGAAGAAAAGTCAATCTAACATGCCATCTTCAGATACTAGGAAAATATGTGCAGAGTAAGCACAAGGAAAGGAAAAAAAAAAAAAAGAGAAATCAGTGAAACAGACTAGAAAACCAGCAAAGGAAAACAACAAAATCAAAAGTTGAGCATGTTAGGAGATGTGGAAAATTCATTTTATACCATCTGGTACCTCTGGATGATAAAAACTCAACAGACTAAGAATAAAATTAAATTTCTTTAACCTTAGCTATGACTGATCCATGAAAAACACACAGCTAGATGGGTGTGATGGTACACACTTATAATCCCAACCCTCCAGGAGGCTGAGACAGGAGGATTGTGAGTTTTTAATCAGCCTGTGCAATTTAGCAGTTTAGCGAGACCCTGTCTCATATAACATGATACAAAAAATGGCCAGAGATGTGGCTCAGTGCAGAGGCCCTAGATTCAATCCCCAGTATTACAAAATAAAACAAAAAACCTGTCAGCAAGCATCATACTTAAGGACGAAAGGCTTTCCCTTTAAGTTCAGGAACAGGGTAGGTGGTCTATTCTTACCTCTACACCTCTACTCTACTAGTGAGCAGTGTGCTGGGGATTCTAGACCTGAGCAGTTAGACAAGACTGTGAGATTGAAAGCAACTGGATTGAAAAGGAACGTGTAAAACTATCTTTGTGATACAGACATAAGATCAATGCACCAAAGTCAGTTGTATTTATAAACACTAATAGTGAGCTAGAAATTCATGGCAATTAAGTAAACAATTCTATTTACAATACCATGAAAAAGACCAAGGTAGTAGGAATCAGCTTAACAAAAAAACTGCAAAACTTAACATTTTGAAAACTACAGGGTAGCCAGGTGTGATGGCACGTGCTTATAATCTGGGAATTTGGGAAACTGAGGCAGCAGGGTCTCCATGATCTCAAAGCCAGCCTGGGTTGCCTAGTGAGTTCAAGGTCAGCCTGGACTGCATTGTGAGACCCTGTCTCAAAAAATACAAAAAAAGAAAACTGCAAAACATTGAATATAATTAATGAAGACCCAAATACATGGAAGAAAGGCACCTTATAATACATATAAACATTAGCTTTATAAGAGATTATATTGCATATGATTATCTGTACTTAATCATGCACTTTAGCCTTTTTGAACTGTCTTTGTGCTGTTATATTTTTAAGGTACAAAAGGCAGTTGAAGAAGAAAATTGTTGCTTTGGGACTGTTGATACCTGGTTGTTACATAAACTCACAAAAGGTAAAAATATCTCTGTCTGGAATAAGTGAAATTGGAAAGAAAGAGGTTGTCTAAAGAGAATGAAAGTTCATACCTGCTCAAACATAGCCATTTTTACTTGCTATAGGGCAGGCATAGTGTTTTTTGATGCCACATAACTGCATGTTGCAGTAACACTAGAGTTATTTTAGATCTGTTGTAAGGAACTGCTGTTGTTATGAAGGCCAGGTGCAGTGGGGGCACACCTGAAATCCAGGACTTGGGAGGTTGAGGCAGGAGGATCATTGCAATTGAGGCTAACCAGGGCTACATAGTGAGTTCAATACTAGCCTGAACTACATAGTGAGACCCTGTCTCAAATCAACGACAACAAATTGTGGAAAAGCCTCAAATGTAAGACTGTAGCACGCATATAATTTTAGCACTCAGGAGGCTGAGGCAGGAGGGTCACCATGAGCTCAGGGTCACCGTTGGCTACATAAGCAAGTTCAAGACCAGTCTGGACTACATGGCAAGACCTTGCCTCAAAAAGAAACAAAAAAAAAAAAAAAGGAAAACTTTTTCAGGAGTGTTAAAACATGGTTCAGTAGTATATGTTGTAAGTGGATATAAGGATGGAGGATCACTTAGCATCTCTGAATGTTTTTCCTAGTTGTATTTTTTGTTTGTTTTTGAGACAGGGTCTCATTTAGTTCAGGCTGCCCTTGAACTCACAGTGATCCTCCTCCTGTAACATCCCAAGTGCTGGGATTACAGGTGTGTGCCACCATGACTGGCTGTTTTTCGTCTTCTTTTTAAACCAGGGTCCAAAAAGTCACAAAGCCTTTGAAAATGCTTTTGTAAGCTATAAAACTTTATAAAGACTTAGTGGAAAATTGCTCTGGAGACTTCAAGTTGCAAATGCACATTTTGGAATGAGTTTGTGGATAGACACAGGTCTAGATTACAAACCAGAGGTAAATATTTATATTGCTCAATAATAAAAGTGTTATTTCCAACATAAATTTAGGCTCTGCATATGCTACAGATTTTTCAAATGCCAGTACAACTGGACTTTTTGATACATATAAGGTAAAGACATTATCTTCTTTTTAAATTGCCATATTTTTATTTAGCTTGAATTCTTTTGTTTTTACTACTTTACTTTTATATTCTGGTGATGTGTTTTTCTGATAGATGTGCTGGAGTGGTTTCCTTACCTTCTTGGCTTCCATACCACTCTCTGTCTTGCCTCCTATAAAGGACACAAGGTAACAGTAAACACCCATATACAAATCAGTAAAGCCTTACCTGAATTCTTTTGCTTTGATGAGGAAAATAGTGTTATCACATGCTTGAGATGCTTGTATGTTCATTATACAACTTTTTGGCCTATGCTTTAAAAATTTGCTGAATTAAAAATTTGCTGAATTTTGGAATATTTCTAGAGTATGACTAACATTTTGATCAATCTCATTTGAAGCCATCATTTTGGATCAGTGGATGAGGAGATACTTGGTGTGCCTATACCAGTAGTTGCCTTGGTAAGTAGAAAACACAAGAATTTCTCTTGGTATATTGTAAACTAAATGAATATATATGAATAGATGTGACTAGTAGCTTTAAGAGACACTGAAGGCCCTTGATAAATTAAAGTATTAGGGCCAGAGTGTGGTTCAGTGGTAGTCATTTCCCTATTATGTGTGTAGCCTGAGATAGATCACCAGCACAGAAGTGGGGGAAATATACACATATGCAAATATATACATACAGACACACTGGAGATGTGTGTATGTGTATGCATACATAAGTAAATATAAAATATGTCTTTATATAGCTACATAGCTGTGTATACAGTGGTGCCTTGGTTTACAAACTTAATTTGTTCCACTGTTTGGAAAAGATGTGTACATTTGTGTCTGTGTGGGAAAGATGGTGGCAGTCATGTGTGTCACTTGATACAGAGTTTGCAAAAAAACCATAATTTTGCCAAACACTTCTGTTTGTGAGCTAAATTGTTTACAAACAAAAGCATTGATCAACCAAGGTACCACTTTATAGATGTATATCAATGTATAGATTTGTTTTGAGTCAGAGTCTTGCTGAATAGTTCAGGCTGGCCTTTAACTCACTGTGTAGCCCAGGCTGGCCTCAAACTCATGGTGATCCTTCTTCCTCAGTCTCAGCTGGAATTACAGGCTTTTGCCACCACACCCAGCTAGTTTGTTTTTTTAAGTGGTCATATATATAATCAGAAATATTCTTCACATTCTGAAAGGGGAACCACTGTTGCGGTTTGGTTTGAATTTGTATCATTACTGAGGCCTGAACCCAGAGCCTTGTGCATAGTAGGCAATCACTTTACCATTAATTGTTACACCCCAGTCCATTTTACTTTTTACTCTGAGATAAGATCTCATTAAGTTGCCCAAGCTAACCTCAAATTTGAGATCTTTCTGTTTCATTGACTCAAGTAGGTAGAATTATAGACTTGCGACACCATGCCCAGAGAATTTTTGTTTTTATTTTTAATTTTTTTCCTCAAATACATTTTATTTCAAGGAAAAGATTTATTTTTAAGCAGATAATGTATTCAGAGTAATGTTTGGTTTATATTTTGAAATTCTGAGACAAATATATGACTCCAAGTGATGAAACCAATGATTAGTTTATGTTTGATAACAATATAACCACGAACAGTAATAAAGCAGTTTGAACTAGAAGAGTAAGTTGCATTTACATTTTCTAAAACCTGTATCAAGCCAGGGATTTAGCTCAGAAGTGTAAACACCTGCCTGGCAGGCACGAGGTTGTGAGTTTGATTCCTGATACCCCAAAAATAAGTAAAAAATAAATAAAATCTCTATCAAGCATCTAATGTACAAAAGCTGGTGTAAAAGTAAAAAAATTGCTTGCTTCTCCTTTCCGTCCTCCTTTCATCTCTTCTCCTCTTTTCCCCTCTCTTCCCCTTCCTTACCCTTTTGAGACAGGGTCTCACTCTGTAGTACAGGCTGACCTTGAACTTGCTTATATAGCCCAGGCTGGCCTTGAACTCATGGTGATTGTCCTACCTCAGCCTCCCAGTGCTGGGATTGTAGGCACGTGTCACCATCTCTCTTTCCAGACAGAAACTTGCTATGTAGTTCAGGTTGGCGTTAAACTGCCATATTTAATTCTCCTACTTTAGCCTCCAGAGTCCTGGGATTACAGGCATGTGCCATCCTGCTTGGCTATTTTTTTTTTTTTTAACTTTTAAAGGTCCTTTCATTATTGTACTCTTGCTTTTTTTCTGACTGTATGAATGAGTCAGAAGTTAACCCCAGGATTTGCCATGTGATTAAAAAGTTCGGTAGAAATTCAAATATTCACTTCTTTGTCTTTTCCCTTTCTCTGTTGCAGTGCTAAGGATTGTCTTTAATGCTAGAAACCCAAGTACTGCTGTTGTTTCCTGCAGCAGCATAAGCAGGAGGTAGAGAGCGCCTGTCTAGATGAGTGATCCCCACAGTAGGTGGGAAGTAGGTGAGGGAGGGGGAGAGCTTGATTCCATGTTATAAATACACAGTCATTTACAGAGTTGGTTTCGTCCAGCCTAGGGGAGGTTCAGGGTCAGATCGAAGTATGTTAAGGAGAGTTCTAGGCTAATGAACAAAGGTTCTTTAGATGAATTTATTTATTTGTTTGTTTTTGTGGACCTGGAGATGAAATCCAAGGCCCCACACATTAGGCCAGTGCCATTACTGAGCCACATCTCCCAGCTCCAGATGAATTTGTCTTTGTAAAAATCCATATATATATATATTTGGCTTTTTGAGATAGGGTCTCTTTGCAGTTCGGGCTGGTCTTGAGCCACTTTGTAGTTTAGGCTGGTCTTGAACTTGCAACAACTCTCCTGTCTCAGCCTCTCAAGTGCTGGGATTATAGGCATGCACCACCATGCCCAGTTTAATCCATTTTATTTCAAGGATAAAAAGGAAAAAAAAGAAAAACTATAACAGAATTTCAAAACATGAGCAACAGTGACACATTGTGCATTATCATCCCCACATCATTGTGAATTTGTCTTTAAAACCAGGTGTAATGGTGTACACCCATATGTAGTCCTAACTCACTAGACTCTGAGACAGGAAGATCACTTAAGCCCAGAAGTTTGAGGCCAGCCTTGGCAATATGTTTTTTAAAAGGCAGGGGTATAGCTCAGAGCACTTGCTGTGGGTGTGTGAGGCCCTAGGTTCAAACACCATGCCCTAATAAACAAAGTATACATATGTGTGTATATATGTATATGTATATATATATATATATATATATATATATATATATAAACAAAATGTTACAGTTTTTCTTTTTACAAAAATACATGATGAAGAAAGGGATAGTTTTGACTTATAGCAGTATCTATTTAAACACATACCTATTGCTTGTTTCGTGTGTGGCACTAGGGATTAAACCTAGGTTCTTATGCAAACCAGGCAAGTGCTTTATCACTGAGCAACATCCCCAACCATTTTAAAATATTTATGTGGAGATAAGGTCTCAGGGTTGCTCAGGCTGGCCTTGAACTTGTGATCCTCCTGTCTTGGCCTTTTTTTTTTTTTTTTTTTTTTTGTGATAAGGTCTCACTATGTAGTCCATGTTGAGTAGGAGACTACCTTAGTCTCCTAAGTACTGGGATTACAGTCATGCATCACCATGAGTGGCCTTTTGGTTTCAATAAAAGAGAATCTTGTGAGATCAGTTATTTTGACTAATGAATAAAACCTCTATAAGTAAAACACAATCCCAGCACTCAGGAGGCTGAGACAGATGGGTGGATCACTGTGAGTTCGAGGCCAACCTGAGCTACAAAGTCAGTTCAAAACAGCCCAAACTGCATTTTGAAACCCTATCTCAAAAAGACAAAAAACAAAATAAAACCTTATTTTTTTTCTATACAGTTTTTCTTTTAATGTTTATGTCTAAAATGTTTTTATATGATACTTTAAAAGTCGTGAAGTACAGGGCTGGGGATACAGCTCAATGGCACAGCACTTGCCTGGCAAGCACAAGGCTGGAAGTTCAATTGCCAGATATGGGGTGGCAGGGGAGGGGGGAGTCGTAAAGTAAGGTACTCATTAAAAAGTCCCGAGGCACATTAGTTTCTCATACAGTGTTGGGCCTTAGGGAGACTTCTATAGTTGTTCCCCATTCTCTTTGGGAATTTTTTTTTTTTTTTGTATTTGAGAAAAAGATAAAAGAGAAAATAAAATGTTTAACCAAAAAAGTACAAATCCAGGATTGATGGGATCCGCCTGTATTCCCAGCACTTTGAGGACAGAGACAAGAGTATCAAAACTTCACACCAGCCTAGGCAATTTAGCATCTTTGCAAGACCCTGTCTCAAACACAACACAACAAAACAAAGCAAAATGAAAAAAATTTTTTAAAAAAGACCAAGGGTAGCACTCAGTGGAAAGGCCATGAACATCCCCAGTACTGGGAAGAAAAAAAAAAAAAAGAGAAAACAAAAATGATTACAGTGGGCAGGGGATTTAGCTCAGCAGCTGAAGTGCTTGCCTGGTAAACATGAGGTCCTGAGTTCAATCCCTTGTACAAAAAAAAAAAAAAATAGATTACAGTAGATGAGGCAGTGCGGTGGTGTGAAACAAGCATGGGGGCTACAGTGATACTGTGTATGCTCACCAGGTCGGCGATCAGCAGTCTGCAATGTTCGGAGAATGCTGCTTCCAGCCCGGAGACGTCAAACTAACCATGGGGACCGGGACTTTTTTGGATATAAATATTGGCAGTTACCCTTCATATTGTGGTTCAGGTAAATACTTGGAATTATCCTATTTTTAAATAAAATATCACTTTTTCCATGTATATTTGTTTTGTGCTCTTTATACTATTTTCCCGTTTTACATTAGGTATATTGTCTAACACATTGTGATTATAGTTATTGTTATTAGAGACAAGGCCTGCTTTTTTCCCTTTACATTAACAGCATTAAAGAATAAAAAAGATGTTGCAGAGAAAACTAGGACTAGGGTGTTTTGGACAGTTCTCTAAATATTTCACCATTCTACATGTTTTATTCATTTAAAATTTCTTATCAAGGCTCTAATTTGTTTTCCTTTTGGGAGAATTGTGGATCAAACCTAGGTCTTTGTGTCACACCTAAGTTTTTTGTGTTTTGATAAATTATTACCTCTTTTGTTTTCTTTCTTTTTTTTTTTTTGAGACTGGGTTTTGCCATGCAGTTCAAGCTGACCTTGAACTCACCATGTAGCCCAGGCTGGCCTCAAACTCACAGTGATTCTCCTACCTCAGCCTCTTGAGTGCTGGGATTACAGGTGTGCACCACCACACCGGCAGGAAATTATTATTTTTATGAACTGTTCTTGAACAGTATTGTCAACTAATGGTCCATGCATATTTAAGATTTCCATGACAGTTGCTAAAAATTCACTCTCCCAAATGGAAGAAACCTTGCAAAGTGCAAACTAAGAGATCTAGTGTGTGGCAATGTACTCTAGGGGCTGGGGACTCTTACTGTGGGTGCTGGTCTCCTCAGATGGTTACTCAGCGTTGGTTTTAAAATCTTTTTCTCTGGTCTATTCCCCCATCAACTGTGAGTTAGCATGGTTAGTTCTCCAGAACATACCAGTCTCATAGTAAACTTTACTTCTCGTTAATATTTACTGTTAGTATTCTAGGCTTGTCTGTAGCTAATAAAAACTAATATTCAGGTGCTGATGATATAGCACAACAGCAGAGCACTTGTCCACCATGCATGAGTTATGGTTCAATCCCCTCCTCCAACCAAACTACTGTTTATTGTTCATATTTTATGTTACGTACTGGTTTAAGTCCTTTTATATATTAACTCAGTCCATTCTTCTAGCAACTCTCTGAGGTAGGTAGACCATTTGATATTTGAAGAAACCAAAGTTAAAATTCGTAACTGGTAGAATCATAGCTGGTAATTTGAGGGGGCTAGATGTGGAGCACAGGCAGTCTGACTTACAGGAACTCTCCATTTTGTTTATCATAATCAAACTGTTCTGTTACAGTTGTCTGCATTGTTTATTTAAGCAGTGGTGAAATTTATTTAAGAAAGCAAAAATAGGGGCTGGGGATTTAGCTCAGCGGCATAAGCACCTGCCTGGCAAGTACAAGGTTGTGAATTCAATCCCGGTACCAAAAAAAAAAAGCAAAAATAAAACAGTTATAAAATCAGAGCTTGGTACTGGCAAAAAAATAGACCTGAGGACCAATGGAACAGATTAGAAGATGTAAGCATAACTATAAAGACACTCAGCCACCTGATATTTGACAAAGGGGCTAAATATGTCCACTGGAAGAATCTTTAATAAATGATGTTGGAAAAATTGGCTCTCTACACGCCGAAGACTGAAACTAGATCCAAGCCTATTACCATGCACAAAACTAAAGTCTAAATGGATCAAAGACCTAAATATTAAAACAGAAACACTAAATCTATTGGAAGACAAGGTAGGTAGAAGTCTTGGAGACATAGGGCTAGGCAGAGAATTCATGAACAAAATGCAAACTGCATGGGAAACACTTCAAAGAATCAACAAATGGGATCTCATATTATTGAAAAGTTTCTGCACTTCGAAGGAAATCACCAACAGAATGAAAACACAACCCACAGTGTGGGAAAGAATTTTAGCCAGCAACCCCTCAGACAAAAGACTTGTGTCCAGAACATATAAAGAATTGAAAAACATTAAGTCCCCCAAATTCAAAGACCCTCTCTAAAAATGGGCATCTGAGATGAACACACAGTTCTCAGAGAAAGATATACAAGTGGCAAATAAATACATGAAGAAATGTTCATCACTGGTCATTCGAGAAATGCAAATTAAAACAACATTGAGATTCCACCTCACTCCGGAAAGTATAGCTTCCATCAAGAAATCAACTGATAACAAATGTTGGTGAGGCTGCGGGGGAAAAAGGAACACTGCTCCACTTTTGGTGGGAATGTAGACTGGTGCAACCATTATGGAAATCCATATGGAGAATTCTCAGAAGACTAGGATTGGAAGCCCCATTCAATCCAGCTATTCTCATGGGTATTTTCTCTGAAAAACTGAAAAATTCATATCACAGTGATGTATGTGCACCCATGTTCATAGCTGCACAATTTGTGATAGCTAAATCCTGGAAACAACCAAGATGCCCATCAACTGCAGAGTGGATGAAAAAGATGTGGCATTTTTATATAATGGAATATTACTCAGCTATAAAAAGGATGATCTTGAGGCCTTCATAGGCAAATGGAGACAACTTGAGACTATCCTCATTAGTGAAATAAATAAGAATCATATTTATAAATATCATATTGTGTCTCTAGTGTAAAAAGTAAATAAGAACTACAAGTGTAATAAAACCAAAATGTGTAATTGCTATTGTAAAAAAGAGA
>PVLA01000452.1:127125-188795 GCA_004027455.1 Hydrochoerus hydrochaeris | reverse complement strand
GGTGTAAAATAGATGAGCATATTGTTGAATCTTTGTTGGGTCTTTGAGCAGAACTGTTTGTAGTCTGACTGTTTGAATATTTACTATGTACCCTTTAACTTTGTAACTTGAACAACTACATCCAGGATGACAGTATGTAATTTATAAACTACTGATTTGTTAGTGGGGCTTTTTCTCATTTTCCTTTTTTTTCTTTCTTTTTAGAATTCTGTATTGTTGCTACCCTTTTTTCTGTTTTGCTTTTTTTCTTTAAATAAAATTTTAAAAATGTATAATTGCTATTGTAAAAAAAGAGGAAATAGGAAGCACTATAAAAGATATAGCTGCATGTATGTTTAGGTGTGTGGGATTGATCCATATTTTTAGGTTCTTGTTGGATCATTGAATAGATCTGTTTCAACTGTCACTGCTTGAGTGTCCACTTTGTGTGCTTTAATTTTGTAACTTGAAAAACTGTAAAAGAACAGTATGTAATTTATCAACTAGTGATTTCTTACTGTTTATCTTCTTTTCTTGAAATTCTGTAATATTTCTATCCTTTTTGTTTTTTTCTCTTTAAATAAAAAAAATTTAAAAAAATAAAACAATTGAGAGAAACTGGCTCTTCAGAGGTGAGTAAATAGGAAGAAAGAGAACAAAGATAAAAGTACATATTGTGAAAGGTTATGATAGCTTGAAATATATAGTTATTTTATGACTTACATTATTTGTTTGCTTACTTGCTTTATAAGGTTTTTATCCGTTAATTGGGTGGAAGATTGGGCAAGAAGTTGTATATTTAGCAGAAAGCAATGCAGGAGACACTGGGACTGCCATACAGTGGGCTCAACAATTAGGTAAGTCTTCTTGTTGGTGAATTTCACAGGCCATACTTAAAAAAATTCAGGTCTACCACATGAGTCTAGATCAGTAGTCAATGAATGGATTACCCAGGTAAATTGCCTCAGAGCAGAAGAAAATACCATGTTTTCATGATTTGGGGTGGTAAAAAACGAGATATTAAGACCAGGAACCATAAAGAAAAAGAATAATAGGGCTAGGGGTATAGCTTAGCAGCACAGTGCCTGCCTGGCAAGCATAAGGTTCTGAGTTCAATTCCTGGTACCAAAAAAAAAAAAAAGAAGAGAAAATAATAATAGATTTAAGTATATAAAATATTAGAATATATAGGAAGAGATATGCTATAACTAAAATTAGACAAATTGATAAAAACAACTTGTATCATGTCAGGGAGATTAATAAAATGAAAAAAAGACAAATATAGGGATTTCCTAATAAAAATGCCTATTACAAAATGGTGTTCACATTCAATAATCAAAGTAATGCATACTTATATTATCAATCCTCACTTATTTTAATCTGTTATGAGAGATCAATAAATTTGATGATACTCAGCATTGGTGGACTTGTAGAGAAAGAAGTAGTCCTGTTTTCTGTTAGAGTGAGTATTAATTAGTAGCTGGACAGGATGTATCTTCTTTTTTCCATGTGGGGCTGCATCTGGGGCACAAGTTCTCTGCCTTTGAGCTCTGTCCCAGCCCAGTGTTAGGGTGCAAACTGTTTCTTTTTATTCCCTATAAAATGAACACTTGCATGTTTCATATAAAAATCATGGAGGTGTAGCAAGCTACATAGAGATGTAGATGTTTAACATAAAAATTAGAAATAAATTTGGTTTAATAACAAACCACTAAGTAAATGTCAGTATATTAATACAGGAATATTTTACAGTTACAAGTAACCATGTAGCTGCACATCTCACTGATATCTGTACCACATTAAGAAGGGATGTGAACCACTTAAAGGATAGCCTGTATAATATTTTTTACTTTCCCTTAATTGATTTATTGAGATATAATCCATGTACCATATAATTCACCAGAGGTACACAATTCATTGTTTTTTAGAATATTCATGAGGTTTACAAAGCATCACCACAGTATGATTTTACAGTATTGTTATTTCCTCTCAAAGAGACATCCTTGCTCAGCATGGTGGCACACACCTGTAATGCCAGTCCTTGGGAGGCTTAGGCAGGAAGGTTAAAGTTTGAGGCCAGGGCTGGGGGTATAGCTCAATGGCACTGTGCCTGCCTGGCAAGTGCGAGGTCCTGAGTTCGATTCCCAGTACCAAAGCATAAATGAAGTTTGAGGCCAGCATGGACTACACAGCAAGATACTGTCTCAAAATACCAAATAATAACAAAATAATAATAATAAATTTTAAGGCACCTTACCCATTAACACTGTTTCCCTTTTAACCTTTATTCCTTCTCCTACCCATACCCCTAAGTTATCATTAGTCACTTTTTGTTTCTATGTATTTGCTTATTCTGGATATTTTATATTAATAGATAGTCTGATACATGATTGATTGATCAATTGATTGATTTGAGAGGGTCTTGCTAAGTCACTAAGCTGCCAGAGCTGGGCTTGAATTTGCAGTCCTCTTGCCTCAGCCTTCCAGAGAGCTTAGATTATAGATATGTGATCTTTTGTAACTGAATTTTTTCTTCAGCAAAATGTTTTCAAGGTTCACATGGGTTGTAGCATATAGCAGTACGTCATTTTTTATACTGAATAATTCATTATATGAATAAGTCATAATTTATCCATTAGTTGATGAACATTTAGGCTATTTTTGCTTTTTTGGCTCTTATGCTAACAAACATTCTATATATTGTAAACCATATATGATGGTTTTATAAAAACCATGAATCCATATTTCTCGTGAATTATTGTATACCAAAGTTTTAATACCAAGGTATTAGTAATTTTTATCACTCATAGGTACCTTATTGTGCAGGTTGAGACTTTATACTTTGCTGATTTGAAATGAGTTTATTTGTTTAAAGAAAAAAAGTGATTTTATTGGTAAAAATTATAGTCCAGGAGAAAAATGCATTTTTTTCCTGTTTTCTTTCTCTTTGAGCCAGCATCTACATTAGAAACATAGGATCACTTAGTCCTTAAAAATTTTTCAAAGCTTTTTATCATTTTAAACACTTCCTAAGTGTATTTCCTTTAATATTCTAGCTATGTGTCTTGTGTGTGTGAGATGCTTTGTTTTGTTTTTGTGTTTTTGAGACAGGGTCTCACCATGCAGTTCAGGCTGGCCTTGAGCTCACTTTGTAGCCCAGACTGGTCTTGAACTCACAATGTTTCCAGAAGTTGAATATTATTAAACTCTGGGTCTTATTTAAATTCTTTTTTTTTTTTTAATTTTATTTAAAGAGAAAAAAAAAAGCAAAACAGAAAAAGGGGTAGAAACAATACAGAATTTCAGAAAAAAAAATAGCAGTAAGAAATCACTAGTTGATAAATTACATGTTGTCTTCTTAGACATAATTGTTAAAGTTACAGAATTAAAGCATACAAAGTGGACATTCAAACAGTGAGACTACAAAGAAGTTCAGTGATCCAGGAACAACTTAGCAACATGATTATCAATCCTACACACTTAAACATACATGCAGCCATATCCTCTAGAGCACGTTCTTTTCTTCTTTTTACTTTTTAAGTCCATTATCTATTTAGTTATATCCTGTTTCAGGTTGCTCAGTACCTTACTGACTTGTTTTGTTGGTGTTATTTACTTTTTAATCCCTTTATGTAATTCTGTTGCCTTGTTTTTGAGTTTCTCCTCATCCATGCTCCATGGATCAGCTTTGGTGGAGTTGGGAGATTTTTGGAGGTATTTTGTTACTTTGGTATCTACTTTTTTTTTTAAGGTAGCAAAATACAGGAGAACAAGACAGAAGAAACCCATGCGACCGCAGTGCAGTGAAACTACCACAGAACCTCACAGCAGGTCACCAGGACACGAGCAATGGGCACAATAGTACAGCCCATTCTGTTCACATTAGCTTTCTTTTCAATCAGGTAGAGGAAAATAGAAGGAAATATTGAACTTATAAAAACAGAATATTGAATAAAGCAGTACCATTAATCAAAACTGAGCAAAACAGTGATAAAAATATTTGTCTTCAAAAAGATTGTAGAAGGAAATCCCCCTTACTTGCCATGTGCATACATTCATCCTCCCAAGAGATACTCAGACTGCTAGTGCCCACTTGCTAACAGGGGTGGGGGGATGCACCAGCAGGCCCCCAGCTGCTTACCATGGCGGCGAGTAGGCTGCCTGTTCTCCCAGCGCCCAGAGTTCCAACATGATGCAGAGCTCAGGAATCACTGATAGTTCTCGCCCTCCTTGTTTAAATTCTATGGATGATTTTTAAAATATATTTTCATAGGCAATAAATTTGAGTGTGCTGAGATCACAAGTTCTCAGCTGCCCTTTTTGGCCTATAGTTCCAACATCTGCTCTGTTTTCAAAACTGTGCTATTTAGATCTTTCTGTTTCTCATTTGCATTGCCCAATGGCCAAACTGGGCATCTGTCTCCCCTGCTCAGAGATCAGTTCTCAGCACTTCTGATTTGTTGTTTAGAGTCAGATCTGAATTATGTGCTGCTCAGGAGTGAGGCCAGGTGTTCTTTTTTCTTTTTAGAGATGGGGTCTCAACTGTGTAATATAGGTTAGCTTTGAACTCACTATGTAGCCCAGTCTGGCCTTGAACTCACGCAGTCCTCCTGCCTCAGCCTCCCGAGTGCTGGAACTACAGGTGTGCATTACCATGCCTAATTGAGGCATTTATAAAATTCTTTCTGAGGTACTTTTCCTCAGTGCATTTCTCTAAGTGATCTCCTTGGTAATTCTGACCTCAGTGAGTCACATTGTGGTGAGCTGACCAAAAGGTGGGTTTTTGTCTCCCTCCTGTACTGAACACTTTGTCTTACTGCTTTAACCTTTTCACCTAAACAGCAAGAGGGTTGAGAGAAGAGGAAGAAGATGGAGGAGAAAGGAAAGAAGGTGGGAAGCAACAGCAGTCTCCTCAGTGCCCTTGCCTCAAATTTTGGTTGCATCTGCTCCTGTCTGTTGTCAGCCTGGAGTCTAAGGCAGGAGACACTGAGGAAAGAAGGAAGAGAAATGAGCAGAGATTCCCCTTACACATTTTTTTTTTTTTGTCTTTTTGAGACAGGATCTCACTATGCAGTTCAGGCTGGCCTTGAGTTCACTTTGTAACTCAGGCTAGTCTTAAACTCACAAGGATCCTACTTGCCTCAGCCTCCCATCCTCCTGCCTCAGCCTACAGAGTGGGATTATAGGCATGTGCCACCATGCCTGGTTTACTTTTTTTTTTTTTTTTTTCAATAATATATTCTTGCTGTGTTCCTAGGCTGGTCTCACACTCACAGCTCCTGGGTAGCTGGGATCACAGGCATTGAGCTCAGCGCTCTAGGTCTGCCCCTGTGTCTGCTGTGAAGCTGTATGCCTGCTGCCTTGGGATAGTCTGGGAACTCTGTGCCTGGGAGAAGAAAAAAGTATCTGAAAGGAACACCTGGGGGTTCCCTTACTCAGTTCTGTAGAAACTAATTCTCATTAGGAAGAATGGCCTTTCCTTGAAGTTCTTTGTGTTTATGTCCAGTGTAAGTCTGGGTTTTGGATTTCAGGTTGTCCTTGAGGCTAGGCCAGGAGATAGCACAGAAAATAAAACGAGACGCTGACCTCCAGTTGGTGGCACTTCATGTTCCCCCACTTGCCTGCCAACTTACTTCTCAGAGCCCGCCAGTAGCTTTGCCCTGTGCTATGTGGAGAATCCTTAGCTGTAGTCAGTGGGAGACGCAGAGTGTGGTGCTCTTCCCAGCAGCTTTCAGCAGTGGGCCCAATGAGAAGAGTTCAAGTGGAAGATTATTTAGAGAAGTTCTTCAAGCAGGTGACACAAGAAGCAAGAATGCAAACAAAGCTAGGTATCTCTTTTTTCTGTTCCTTTATCATCGGAAAGTTTCCTTGAGCCAGCTGTCTAGTATGCTTTTCCACATTTTGTCTTTTTGAGACAGGGCCTTGAGCTCATTTTGTAGCCCAGGCTGGTCTTGAACTTGCAACAATCCTCTTACCTCAGCCTCCAGCTGCTGGGATTATAGGCATGCCACATTTTATCTTGATTAAAAAATTTAGATATGATTTTTTTTTTAAGGACAACTTTTATTGCTACTAGAGAGGCCTTTATCATCGGTACATGGTTCTAACTGCAATACCTTCCTCAGACTGCAAAGAGAGCTCAGGATCCAGTAGTCAGTAAGAGAAGCACAGGTAGGTTTGGAGACAGGAAATAATTTTTATCAGAAAGTCCTAACACCCTAACGTAAACGAGGGTACTGACTTACATGTTACAGGCTCAAATCATAGAGCTGCCCCAACATTTGGCAGTTATATGAGTGAAAACAGATCAGTTACAAAAATCTACATTACGTATCTTTGTCACAAATTCTTTTATACAAATAGACATGATTTTTAAATTTTACTTTGTTTTTGAAAATTAATTTGCTGGTACACTTTTTACTTTTTTTTTTTTTTTGGTCCTGGAGATCAAACTCATGACCTTGCACTTGCCAGGCAGGCACTTATGCCACTGAACTAAATCCCTGGCCCCTACTGGTATACTTTTGATATGCATAATAATCAGGGAATTCGATTATCATAGGGAGTTTATACCTATACAGAGTATATTTTGATTCTTCTTTTTCCTCCTCATTTACCTCTCCTCCCTGGACATGTTTTTTACTATTTTATTTTATTTTATTTTGGTTTTTTGAGACAAGATCTTGCTGCACAGTTCAGGCTGGCCTTAAACTCACAGCAATCCTGCTTCAGCCTCCTAATTGCTGGGATTAGTCTTGTGCCACCACGCCTGGCCAGTGTTTCTTTAACCAAGTGTTTATCATTAGTGTGACAAGTCATACAGTGAAATAATGCCAACTTAATTAAAGTATATAAAGATGGCAATATTTGTTATATTTTTGTTTTGGTATTTTGAGACAGGATCTCTCTATGTACTTCAGGCTGGCCTTGAACTCATGATCCTCTTTAGCTCCCAGATTCTGGGATTACAGCCGTGAACCATTACACCTAGTTATTTGTGCATTTTCTGTCTCTATTGGCTGAGACAGGAGGATTGCCCAGAGTTTGAGGCCAGCTTGGACAATGTAATGAAACCCTGTCTCAGAAAACAAAGCAAAATAAAATTTTAATTCTTTGAGCAGCCCAGATTTCTTTAAAAAGTTAAAAATGAAGGCTGCTGCATATAGAACCTAGCATGGACCTTTTTGCATGTGTGACCTTTTAATTACGTTCACAATGCTTGGGGATGCAGGTAAAGACTAGTGGTGTAACATAATTCTGTCTGTCCCTCCTAGCCCTTTATTCTGTTTTAGGATTTTTGTTGTAGTTTGTGTATTTGTTTGGTTTTTTGGTACTGGGGATCAATTCACAACTTCACACTTGCTAGGCAGGGGCTTGTGCCGCTGAGCTAAACCCCCAGCCCCTGTGTGTTTGTTTTTGCAGATCTTTTCACAGATACTTCTGAGACTGAAAAAATGGCTGCAAGTTTGGAAGATTCTGAAGGGGTTTATTTTGTTCCGTCATTTAGCGGATTGCAGGTATTTTCTTAAGAAGTTAATGGCAATTGTAAACATTTTTCTCCTGCTACAATCAAAGTTATGTATCTGCCATACTATTACTTAAGGATTTGGGGGGCATAGAACAGAATGAAGACAAAAGGTACATCCTAGGGCTGAGAGGTTGTGTGGATCTGGTGTGAATTTCCTAATAGAAAGTCCCCTCCTGGTGACTCTGCTGGCTTGGCTTGTGCTTACAAAATTCAGCCGGCTGCTGCTTGGAAGTCTATTTCTTTGGAACCTCACAGTTGGTGGGTTTGTGTGGAACTGCTGTGTAACCCCTGGGGTTACGATAGTGTGACTGAAAAAATAGCCATTTCCCAGTGGGGAACTATATCAGTAAATGTGCATTCTTTTTTTTTTTGGTACCGGGGATCGAACTCATGATCTTGCACTTGACAAGCAGGTGCTTATGCCACTGAGCTAAATCCCCAGCCCCTAAATGGGCATTCTTAAAGTATACCACTGAGAATTAGAAAACTAACAATACACACTCCCACACAATTACACACGCATAGTGTTCTATCTATAGATACAGATCTACATCTATATCTGTAAATATACAGATTATATGTAATATGTATTACACACATATATACTTGTATAAATATATATATGTTGTATCTTTCCAGGTTTTTTAAAAAATCAACTTACAAAAAAAGTTGTTTTTTTTGTTTGTTTGTGTTTTTTTGCCATGATTGGTGGCTCAGACTTGTAATCCCAGCCCTTGGGCCTGTGGAAGGCTGAGGCAGGAAGACTGCTATGAGTTCAAGGCTAACCTGGATTATATAGAGAGTTCAAGACCAGCCTGGGCTATATAGCAAAATGTTGTCTCAAAAAAACAAAGCAAAAATAGCCGGGGGTTTAGTTCAGTGGTGCAAGTGCCTGCTTGGCAAACTCAAGGTCCTGAGTTTGATCTCTAGCACCAAAAAACCCCCCAGAAAACAAAAACAAAGCAAAGAAAAAAATCAATATTCTTAATAATTTTTATGGTAGAATGTTGCTTTGCCTAATCAAAAGATAAACTCATAAAAGACTTGATTTTGTAGCATTTAACTTTGTATTTAATTGAGAGAACTGTGTTGCCTAACTTTTTAGAATACTGCTACAGAGAATTTTAAAAACTTTGAGATATTACAAACAAAATTACTTTGTGGGAGGAGTTATCCTATCATTTTAAGCCTTGTCTAAATACTTTTTCCCTATAAAAAATAAAGTTTTCATGAACCAAGTGTGATGGTGCATGCCTATAATTCTAGCACTTGGGAGGCTGAGGCAGGAGGCGTGCTACAAGTTTGAGGCCATCCTGGGCTACAAAGTGAGTTCAAGGTCAGCCTGAACTGCATAATGAAACTGTCTTAAAAAAAAAAACAACTAAATAAAGTTTTCTTTTTTAGAATCCATCTGATGCTCAATTGCTTAGATAATATCCAAAATTTAAAAGTTTGATAATATAATGTAGAAGCTGGTGAAAAAAAATTAAGCCAGGATGTTTTAAACATTGAAATATGCTGTATTTTCAAAAGATTTAAGACTTTATTTCACTGTTTATACTTTTTTCTTCTATATGTTTCATCTGAAAGAACAGGGAGCTCATGAAGTATATGTAGAGATTACATCCTCTTTGGGGTGACATGAGGCAACCCCCAAATAGCACCTATGACAGGACAGAAAGTGAAAAGTATGTAATTGAGTTTTCAGGAGAGAGGGTAAATAAGGAATTGTCTTCTGCAAAGGCAGGGTTTCATTAGTTACTCCTCATTAGTTCCTTTCTGAAAAATGGGCTAAGGGACTTAACAGCTCTGTCTTCAACTCCTCCCTCACCTCACAGACCTGTAAAAATGATACAAAGGAAGTGATTTTTTTTGGAAAAAATGTATCTGTGAAGTTCAAAAGATTGAGATAAGTGTTACAGATAGGATTTTTAATTTCACTGTGATAAATGTCCCTGTCTTGCTGTGATCTCTAGCATAAAATGAAGCACTTTTTCTTCTCTTCTCTTCTCTTCTCTTCTCTTCTCTTCTCTTCTCTTCTCTTCTTCTCTTCTCCTCTTTTCTTTTCTTTTCTTTTCTTTTCTTTTCTTTTCTTTTCTTTTCTTTTCTTTTCTTTTCTTTTCTTTCTTTTCTTGGCAGTCCCACAGATCAAACCCAAGGCCTCACGTGAGTTAGGCAAGCACTGTCGTGCTGAGTGGCATCCTCATCTACCCTTTTGCAATACTTTACAGAATCATGGACAGATTATTTTTGTCTTTTCTGTTTGTTTTTTGAGACAGGGTTTTGCTATGTAACCTAGGCTGGCCTCAAATTCATGTCAGTCCTCCTGCCTCAGCCTCCTCAGTGCTAAGATTACAGGTGTAGAGCACCACACCCAGCTTCCTGCTTTTTGGAGGCAGGGTTTGCAATACTGAATGTGGCTGGTCTTGAACTTTTGCTCCTCTGAGGAACTAGGATTCTAGGCATGTGTCACCACACTTGGTGAAGCTCTTGGTTGGAAATTTAAAATTGATTAAAATAGTAGTGCCAAGGCCAATTGGGAAACAGGTGGCAGGTCATGTCGGCAGCTAGAGAGGAGGAAGGAGGCCCACGTCTCTATCCTGTCCTTCAAGTCAAAGTATTGTTACGGCTAGGAGAGTGGGAGAAGGCTAGGGTGTTGACCACTCATAACCTATTAGGACTTCTATTTTTGTGCATGCTGAGGGTTAAACCCAGGGCATCGCCTGTGCAAGGCAAGCACTCTTCCACTGAGGCACCACCCGCGCGCCCCAGTCTGGGCAGTTCTTGAATGAGTCAAGCGACTTGGCTCCCGGGGAAGTCTGGAGGGGCCTCTTTTGGGAACAGCGGAAAGGCGAGCCATCCTCTAGGTGGCACTGTGCGAGCTTCCACTGTGGCTGTGCTGTGCCGTGCCGGGGCTGTGGTTTGGCGCCTGTGGCCGTGGCTGCGGGAGGAAACAATCAGTGGTCCTGCATCCCTGCAGCTGTTGGTTGCTGTGATGAGGCAGTAGGGTAGCTAGGATGGTGAGCCCAGCTTGAGGGGTGTGAAGTCTGATCTAGTGAGGGTTCTTTCATGTGCAAGAACAGGCTCCACTGCTACCCTGAGGAAGCTGGTTGTTCCCACATCCCCGAGAGCTGAGACAGAGGAATAACTTAGTGATTCTCAGTGATGTGCTTTGGACTTCTGCTTCTTGCCATGGGTCTGCTTTTCTCCTTGCATTATTAGCTTTGCTTTGTATCCCTTCTTTCTGGTAACTTCCGTTTCTATGTTTTTTCTTTTTTTCTTTTTATTATTATTATTATTATTATTATTATTATTATTATTATTTTTGTCTTTTTGAGACGGGGTCTCACTATGCAGTTCAGGCTGGCCTTAAACTCACTTTGTAGCCCAGGCTGGTCTCAAACTCACAACGATCCTCCTGCCTCAGCTTCCCGAATGCTGGGATTACAGGCGTGAGCCACCATGCCCGGCCTTTCTTTTTTGCTTTTGAGATAGGGTCTCACTATACAGTTCAAGCTGTTTTCGAACTCATGTAGCCCATGCTAGTCTCAAACACCTGACAATCTTGCCTCAGACCCCTGAGTTCTGGTATTACAGGTATGCGCCACTATGCCCAGCTTGCTTGTTACTCTTTTCACCATCTCTGTTCCTTCACTGCTTAGAAATACTACACACAACTTCCTCCACCTTGCACATTCTATTAGCTCAGCTCTCTGACCAGGGAAGTCTCTTTGGGCATGTTTCCTATTCCAGGTTTCTAGGGAAGAGGCTCTGATTGGGCCACCTTGTCCTTTCCATCATTGGCCAGACTTGGAGTGAGTTGTTCTTGTCCTCAACGGTTGTGTGGCAGCTGCTTCAAACAACAGAGCCTCTGGATCCAAGCAGTTCCCCCAGGAAAGAATGAGGCTAGAAAGTTCTGTGGTGGCCGTGTCTAGTTCTGAGATGAGACTGGGATATCTGAATGGTGGAGGGGAAGAAAGCTGTTGCATGATACTGATGGGTACCGGAAGTGAATGTTGGGGAGAGAGGCATGGGTAGCATTAGGATCTGGAGAGTGTGGAGAGCTTGTGGGCATCTAGACAGGGCCTTCCTGATCTCTGCTGTGGAAGCCTGAGTGCCTTTGCTAGACAGTGCCAGCAGGAGCTGATTATCCAGCCAGAGGTGGTTGTTAGAGTATCATAGTGCCAGTGAAGAGAGCTCCTTGGAAGACGTTAAAGGTCAGGGAGTTTTTTTTGCAATAGAAGAGTTTAGAAGACCAGAGCCTTCAAGAGCACTCTACGTCAGGTGTGGTGGCACACACCTGTAATCCCAGTTCTCGGGGCTTCAAGGCCAGAAGATTGCAAGAGTTCAAGGCCAGCCTGAACATAACAAGGCTCTAATTTTTTTTTTTTAAAGGTACTCTGGGAGGCTGAAAAAGGAGGATCACATGTTTGAACCCAGCCTGGACAATTTAGCAACTTAGCAAGACACTGTCTCAAAAAAAAGGACTGGAGATATAGCTCAGGATGGAAGCCTGGTTTCAAGCCCCAATACTAAAACAAAACAAAGCCCAAAAATTCTGAAGCAAAAAGAAGACAGAGGAGGACACTTACTTATTTATTTATTTATTTTATTTGAGACAGGGTCTTGCTATGTAGTGCAGGCTGGCCCTGAACTAGCTTTGTAGCCTAGACTGGCTTCAAAATCCCAGCAGTCCTCCTTCCTTAGCCTCCTGAGTACTGGGATTATAGGCATGTATCACTGACAAGAGAAGGATTCCTGAGGTTGCTTTTCCACTTTCAACATTTCTAAAGTTTGGCTTTTAGTAATTATTTAATTCACATTTCAGGCCCCTTTTTTGTTGTGAGCTTAAATAGAAGGTCTACCTAAGTGTACTCAACCTTGTCTACATGCTTGTGCCAAGCACGGTGGTGCAAACCTGTGATCCTAGCAACTCAGTAGGCTAAGGCAAGAGGATCACAAGTTCAAGGACAGACCAGGCATTTTAGTGAGATCTTGCATCAAAATTTAAAAAGGGCTGGAGATGTAGCTCGGTGGTAGAGCATCCACCCTTGGTTTTAGTCCACAGTACCAGAAAAAGAAAAAAAAAACCCATCCTAATGGTTAATATAATGTTTGGACTGTTTGCATGACTGGGTTTCTGTTTAGGGGTGTAATTTAGAACCCTAATGTGTTTTTATTGTCTTTCACTTTAGGCACCATTAAATGACCCCTGTACGTGTGCCTCTTTTATGGGTTTGAGGCCTTCTACCAGTAAATCCCATCTCGTACGAGCAATACTGGAGTCTATAGCTTTCAGGTGGGACACCCTGCCTCAAAAGCCTCCCTCTTCATACTTTGCCATTTCCTTAATAATTTGCTACAAAATAGAAAATGTCTCAATTGTAATTAAATTACTTAATTTAGATTTTGTTTAATCCATACTATATAGCATGTGCTCTGGGTTTTTTTGTTGTTGTTGCTAATTTCTTTGGTATTTTTTCCCATATTTAAACATACTAGTGTGAATGATTTTTTTTTTAAAGTATCCAAGGCTGGAGATACAGCCCAGTGGTTGAATATGTGCTTTGTGTATGCAAGGTCTGGGTTCAATCCTCAGCACCATGCACAATCTCAAAATAAGAATAAAAAATAAAGGGCTGGGAATGTAGCTCAGTACAAAAGCCCTGGGTTCAGTCTCCAGTATTGAAAAAAAAGGTCCAATTTTTTAGCATAAAAGATTCAAAATTTAAATTTTCAAAAGCTTTCATGACCTTTTTCAAATGAAAGAGAATTCTTAGTAATGTTTCAGTTATACCCACAGACTAAAACTTAGAATTGTCTTTTTTTTTTTTTTTTTGGTACCAGGGGTTAAACTCATGACCTCGAGCTTGCCAGGCAGGTGCTTGCACCACTGAACTAAATCCCTGGCCCTAGAGTTATTCTTGATATTTCCTGTGATCTCTTTGTTATGGAAAAGGTATAGATTATGAAGTTTAATTATTAAAAGCAGATATGAATAAGGAAATGCTGTTGAAAATAAAATTTTCTATGACTATAAAATGATTATATTTGATTAATTCTATTTGATGGTTATTTATGTCATCCTAATAACCACTCAGTAATTTTTAATAGAATAGTAATAGGTTAAACTTAGGTGTAAAATAAAAATCATGCTGTTTTATATGAAAGCAAAAAACACAAAGACCTGAGCTTCTTGTTGAGGTGGGGCTGCTCGACCTGTGGGGGACCTGCGGCCTGTGTGCTGCAGTGGCTGTTTGTACCATCACTGTGCGAGATGATCCTCAGTTAGTATATTTATTTAACATTTTCTTTTGCATATTTAGTAAATAACAAGTTAAATCATACCTTTTATTTTTAAGACCAGAATAGAGAAATATTAGTATATAAATATCCTCTCAAGTAGTCACTTTTTAATTTCTTTTTTTTTTTTTTTTACCTAGAAACAAACAATTGTATGATGCCATGCAGAAAGAGATCCATATTCCTGTCACAAAAGTCCGGTATGTACACTTTGTTTCTAATAAGTGAGTGGTAGCTGCTATTAGTATTTTCATTATTAAGATTTTCCAAAATTGAAAAAAGAACTTAATGTCTGCTCCTTGGGAACAAAGTTCTTGGTCATAGCCAGGTACGATGGCACATGCCTGTAATCCCAGCTAGTAGGAGGCTGAGGCAGGAGAATTTGGAGTTCAGGTTCAACCTGGACAGCATAGCAAAACTCTGGCTCAAAAACAAAAATTTTGAAGGTTATAGAGATTTGAAGAGGAGAGGAAAGCTAATTTTGGATTGATGAATAAATACATTATGAAATTTGGGGGACCTTGATATTCGTATGTATATTATATGTCTGAAATCTCCCTTTGAGTTGTAGCTGTCCTTGTCATGGTAGCATCAAATTTCTTGACTTTCTTCACTGTCATGTCCAAATGAGTCTTATATTGCTTTAGTTTATTATACCTAGCTTGTTTAGAACTATTTTAGAGCACATGGAATAAATGCAAATATTGGTAGCAGAAATGAGAGAAGATGTTTAGAAATTACTCCGTAAAATCCTCTCTCATCAGGTCAGTGCTAATGATCTAACTTTAGAATTAGAAGGTTAAATTTATAGGGTTTAGGGATGCAGCTCAGTAGTACAGCACCTCCTTAGCATGTGCAAGACACTGGGCTGGATTCATTACTTTGCAGGAAAGGACAGAAGATAGAGAGAGGGGGAGAGAGAGAGAGAGAGAGAGAGAACAGGGGAAAAACTCATAAAATCAAGGATTTAAGAAAAAAGTACATAGCCCAGAGAAAAAGAATGAGTGATACTTGTGCTGCAGTAACTTCTGTCTCTGACTCCACAGGGCTGATGGAGGAGTGTGTAGGAACAGCTTTGTCATGCAGATGACCTCAGACTTGATCAGTAAGAAAATAGACAGACCTGCCCACATTGACATGTCCTGCCTGGGTGCGGCCTCTCTAGCTGGCCTTGCTGTTGGTATGTGAGATTTTTTTTTTTTTTTTTTGTCATTTTGTTTTTAGGATCTTGCTGTATAGTGCTGGCTGGTCTTGAACTCACTATGTACCCCTGACTGGCCTTGAACTCATGGCAATCCTCTCTTCTCAGCCAAAGTGCTAGAATTATAGGCATACACCACCACACCTGACTAGTATGTCTGAATTTTGTTAAAAATGGAGAGGTTTCTTACAGTAAGTGAATGCAGTAACTTCATATCTAAGTGAATGCAAAGCCAAAAAGCAGAACCAAGAGATCAGAGTGGAGAAAGTTCTATTTCCTAGAGCAGGTAAGGAGAGTACTACTAGCCTATTTGTAAAGTAGTACTCTTCCTAGAAAAAAGCACTGTGGGGATTTTATTGAGAAAGCCTATATACATATAAGAAAGTGCATGGTACATTTCTGAACATGCTCAGTTTATGGTCATAGATGACATGTTCCAGCAAGGAAGATTGTACAGGGTACGGTGACACCAGTGTCTGAGCCTGAGGCAAGAGGATCTAGAGTTTGGGAGCAGCCTGGGCCACATCACAGTTTGCAAGCCAGTCTGGACTACATCGTGACCCTGTCTGTCTCAAAAAAGGAAAGAGAGAAAGCTGACACATTCCTGGGTGTGCTCAGTGCATGGTCTTGGGGTACACACTAGAAAAACAAAGACACATTCCTGGACTTGCTCAGTTTGTAATCCCAGATCACGTTTAGAAAATTGGGAACATGAACCCTCCTGTGTGTGCTCCCCCAGGTTTAGGCACCAGGTTTTAAGCAGCTCTCAGCTGCCTGAAAGAATGAGTCAGACTGACTCAGTGACCTTGTGGTCCCTTATAGATTACTCCAGAGAGTTTTAGCTGAAATGAGAAGGAGGAATAACTTTCAAATTATTCAGGGTGGCAGTGTTCTCCCCAAGTGATAAGAGGTTGAGGTAAGCTGGCCATGGTGGCACACTCCTGTAAACCCAGCACTTGGGAGGCTGAAGCAGGAGGATTGTTGCAAGTTTGAGACCAGCCTGGGCTACAAAGTGAGCTTAAGACCAACCTGAACTGCATAGTGAGACCCTGTCTCAAAAAGACAAAACAAACAAACAAAACACAAACCGTTTAGGAGCATTTTTTCCCCACTGTGGTACTGGAGATTGAATCCATGGCCTTTGTACTAGCTACAGTCCCAGCCATTTATCATTATTATTATTACTATTGTTATTGTTATTTTAAATTTTGTGATAGAGTCTCACTAAGTCACTAAGTTGCCCAAGTAGGATTTATCTTGCAGTCCTCCTTCCTCAGTTTCCCAGGTGCTGGGATTGCAGACAGCTGCCAGCATACCTGGGTTGTGGTAGGCATCTTTATGGTCATATTTCTCCTGGCTGGGCATGTCTGCAAAGCTTCGCTGACCATACACGTGAGTCACATTGCTCCTGAGCCCTCCTGTCATGGGTCTGGTTCCACCTCTCCGGCTGTCACTCCTTTGGTGCGAGCTAGGAAGGGTGGCCTATGACCTTCAGCTGCGTTGGTATCTCTTGAAGGAGGGAGCTAGCGTTAAAAAAAAAGAGTTCTCTGACCCCAGAGGATCACTGAGAGAGGCATTGGTGCTACTATAAAAGTGAGAACTTAAACCATAGGCCAGGGTAAGGGCCAGTAGGTAGAAAATTACTAGCAGGAAACTTAGGGTAAGAGGAGATTCTGGCTGGAAACCAACCCAACAGGATTTTTGCAGAAGCCAGGGAGACCAAATATCACTGGGGGTGGGTGGTGGAAGAGGTATCTGGGAAGATTAGATACTGAAGATTGGAGACTCTGGCTAAACTGACTTGACAAGGTTCTTCCTAAAAAGAAAGAATGCAGAAATGAACAAAGGTTCAAAGTTGAAGTATAATTGAAAAAGAGCTCAGAAAAAATTGAAATTGTGGAAATGAGTATTTTAACAGGTATTCATTTTCATAACTAGACTCCTCTAACTGATGTACAGATGGTATATATATATAGTTTTATAAATAAAAAGGTGACCAAAAACAAATTAAAAAAAAAAAGCCAAGCATGATAATGCACAACTAAAACCCCAGCATTCTCGGAGGCTGAGGCTAGAAGATTGCAAGTTCAAACCCAGACTAAGTGACTTAGGGACATGTTTCCCAGTTTAAAATTTTATAAAGTGCTGAGTATGTGGCTCAGTGTGAAGGCCCTGGTTTCAATCCCTAGTATTGAAAAACAAAATTAGAAAAAAAATTATATGTCATTAAAAACCTTTCTGTTCAAGAGAAAAGGTACTTCACAGAGTTGTAGACTGATTTAAACTTCAATATAGGTGAAGTGGACCTCTGAGTAGATGAGAGATTCTGGTCTTACTGATGAGACATCATCACTTCATGCTACTTTATGATGATAGTTTTAAGTGCAATCTCTAAGTGCTGCTTTTTATTCCCAATCACATAATTAGTTTGGCCAAGGCATGTAGCTCAGGGGCTGTAGATTTAATAGCCAGCTCCACCACAGAAACAGCACTAATGAATTTATCTCATGATTCTCTTTGCAATGAACAATGTGTTCTAGAACTAGGATTTTCACTTGAATTGGAATTGGTATTGTATGAATAAGCACCTGCCTGGCAAGCACAAGGTTGTGAGTTCAATCCCTGGTACCAAAAAAAAAAAAAAAAAGAAAAAGAAATGTTATAGTTTGAAAAAGAAACTATTATATTAATTCTTAGCTTTGAATTTTAGGCATCTGCCAGAGTTGCCACTCACTTGAAGATGTATCACAAAAATAGTAATTTACTTTCGTTCTTTTTGTTTTTTTGAGACAGTGTCCCCCTATATAGTTCAGAGTTGTATTGAACTCACTATGTATCAGCCTGTAGCCCAAGCTGGCCTTGAATGTGAGGTGATTCTTTTGCTTCAACTTCCTGAGTGCTAGGATTATAGGCATGGCCACCACATCTGGCCCCTTCACTTTTGTTTGTTTTGGTTTTTTGAGACAGGGTCTCTGTGTACTTCAGACTGCCCTGAACTCACTGTGTAGCCCAAGCTGGGCTTGCACTCACAGAAATCCTCCTGTCTCAGCCTCTGAGTGAGAGAATCACAGACATGCTTCACCATGCCCAGTTACCTCACTCATTTTAATGAAAAGAAAATATGCTATGGATGGTGGTACACACCTGTAGTGCTACTACTCATAGTGAGTTCAGGGCCTTCCTGAACTACATCTAGAGAAACCTTTTTCAAAAAAACAAAACAGGAGCTAGGGATTTAGCTCAGTGGCATAAGGGCCTTTTTTGCAAGTGCGAGGTCACGAGTTCAATCCCTGGTACCAAACAAATAAGCACGCGTGCACCCGCGTGTGTAATTTCTTTTTTAAAAACTGTAATCACAAGTCATATAATGAAATGATGTTAGCTATATCTGCTTTAAAAGTGACTTGACACCACTTAGAAAAAAGCTCAACATTAGAAACCGGGATTTTAAAATCCTGGTGTATTTATTCTCAGGAATAGTCTAATCTAACAGAAGTCTAAAGCAACAAAATCAAGTGGGTTGTTTTTAAAAACACTAATGGTTTTGCTTATCACAAAGCACATGTGTTTGTGGCTAAATTTTGTGGACTCATTATTTGCATGAAAATTTAAGGGTTATTTTTTTATCTGTAAGGGTTTTGGAAGGACAAGGAAGAGCTAAAGAAACTGAGGCAAAGTGAAATGGTTTTCAAGCCACAAAAGAAATGGGAAGACTACAAAACGAATATGGAAAACTGGGTGAAAGCAGTGAAGCGCTCCATGAATTGGTACAGCAAGGTGTGACACCGGATGAACTGGTCCAGCTGAGCACCGCGAGGATGACACCACGATGCCGCTCAGGGATCTCAACACCGAAGCTTCAGGGAGGAAAACCTCTCATTTTAAAAAATCCAAATCTTGGTAAAATTAATAAGGCAGCAATACCTCAGCACTTGACATGTTGTTTTCTAGCGAAGTCCAAAGGCCATTTGCCATTTCCAACTGTATTTTCCTGTCCTGGGCCCTCGTTTTTGATGCAGGGCTCAGTGGTGCACAGAACACAGTTGGTTATGATCTGGGTGCTAAAAGCTGTCAGCAAGCACCGTTTACCTTCTGTTCCAAAATTATGTGAAAAGTGTTTCTTTCATTCATTGACATGGGCTATTTGAAACCAAATAGCTGAAAAGAAAGAATAAGAAAATGTGAAGCCGGATGTGGTGGCTCATGCCTGTAATCCCAGCACTCGGGAGGCTGAGGCAGGAGGATCATTGTGAGTTTGAGACCAGCCTGGGCTACAAAGTGAGGTCAAGGCCAGCCTGAACTGCATGGTGAGACCCTGTCTCAAAAAGACAAAGAAAAAGTGGAAATTTGAAACTTTAATATTTTACATTTCTATGTTACACCCAAATATAAGTTCAATATGTCCCTCTCAGATAAGCATATTGGATAGTGCTTTCTTTTATTGGGCATAAAGACATTGCCTTAATTTTACCTTGTTCAACCAAATTTGAACTTTTTTTTTAATGTTGAAAAGCTGATTTTAATTAATGAACTAAAAAGAGTATTGGTTTTTAAGAAACAGCAATTCTTATTTTCCTTCTCAAATAACATTTCTCTCAGAAACTTCCAACTAAGGTATAATTTTTTTTTTTTTGGTACTGGGGATTGAACTCACGACCTTTCCCTTGCCAGGCAGGTGCTTGTGCCGCTGAGCCAAATCCCCAGCCTTATAGTTTGTTTTTTACAAAATGCAAGTAGTTGACATAAATCTTGCATTTCTTCTCCTGTTCTTTATCTTCTTAGTTCTAAGATGGCTGCTCAAGTGCCCTTTGTTTTAAAGTGCCTAATTGACAGTTTAATTTGAGAAGGTCCTGTAATTTATAATAACTTAAACACTGCCTGTGTTTGGGGTATTTTACTTGTTAGTTTATCTGGTTATCTGTTTGTTTGCTCATTGGTTTTGTTTCTGGCAGTGCTGGGATTGAACCAAGGGCCTCATGCATGCTGGGCAAGTGCCCCCACTGTGGGATATACCTCAGCCCCACTATCCCTTAATGTTTGTTCAGTCTGCTCACCATCCTGAAATGAGCAGATTGTGCAAGAGGTGACAGAAGGGCCAGCAGTGTGTCAACACTAATGATTTTCCCGTAGTCCCTGAGGACCAGGACCAGGGACAGCCTTCTGTTTTCAAACTTTATTGCTAGAAACAATGTAGAAGAAAAGCCTTTGGAACTGTCCTAAACCAGTTGAGAGCTCCAGCCTGTTCTTGAGTTATTTGCCCCTCCCCGCATTTGGGTATGTGGATTTGCATGCATGAATGAATGAATGGATTTTCCTTTCTGCCAAGATTGCTCTCATAGCTGGGGATTTTAGCTCAGTGGCTTAAGTGCCTGCCTTGTAAGGACGAGGTCGTGAGTTTGATTCCTGGTACCAAAAACAAACAAAAAGAGATTGCTCACATAAAGTGTCTTTTTCACTCTCTCTCCCTCTTACTCTCCCTCTTTTTTTTTTTGAGGCAAGGTCTCACTGGGTAGTTCAGACTGGTCTTGAGCTCACTGTGTAGCCCCACCTGGCCTCAAACTCATGGCGATCCTGGTGTCTCAGCCTCCTAAGTGCTGCGTCACCACACCTGGCTGTTCACATAGTCTTATAGTTGTAGAAATACTGCTTAGAAAATGATGTAATTAGAGGAAGAACTATTTCAACGAATCGTTTTGTTCTTGTCATGTAGGTCCATTTTGGGGTCAGATAATGATAGAAAAAGCAATCAGATTATGTTTCTGTAGTTACATTTCAGTGACCTGCAAGTATCTTTTTTTTAATTTATCTGATTTTTTGATTTAATTACTGAAATTTTCTTGAGTGTAGTTGTTGCAACAAATATATAGAACTCCTTTAAGATTTGGAAATAATGGGCCAGGGATTTAGCTTAATGGCACAAGCACCTGCCTGGCAAGTGCAAGGTTATAAGTTCAATACCTGGTACCCCCCCCCCAAAAAAAATTGGAAATAAGCTGCTTCTGGTTGGCACATACCTGTAATCCCAGGACAAGCAGAAAGAAGCTGAGGCAGGAGGGCTGCAATTTTGAGCCCAGCCTGAGCAGTTTAGCGACTTAGTGAGACTCCATCTCAAAATTTAAAAAACATTTTTAATTTTTTTTTTTTTTGAGGCAAGGTCTCTCACTATGTAGTTCAGGCTGGCCTAGAACTCACTATATAGCCCAAGATGGCCTTTAACTTGCCATAATCTTCCTGCCTCAGCCTCCCAGATGCTGAGATTACAGGCATGAGCCACAACATCTGTCCAAAAACAATTTTTTAAGGGCTGGCGATGTAGCTTAGCATAGTATAAGGCCCTAGTTTCAATCTCCAATACCAAATAAATAAATATCTATTATATAATGTGGGAAAATAGCTCTAGCTGAATATCTTTCATTGGAATTGATCATTTCCCTGAAAATCAAGTGGCTAAGCTAGGCATGATGGCACAAGTTTGTAATCCCAGCTACATGGGAGGCTGAGGCAGGAAGATCACAAGTTCAAGGCCAGCCTATGCAGCTCAGTGACATACTGTTTCAAAATTTTAAAAGGGTTTGGGATGTAGTTCAGTGGTAGAGCAACCCTGGGTTTAGTTTCCAGTACAACCAACCAAATGGTGGCTCTTTCTTAAATTCTTTTGTGAATCTAGAAACTAAACTCTTTTAGTAGTTAGACCATTTTTAGTGACAAAGTTGAGTAAATCTTTTATCTGATTTAACCAAAATCAGAAATACCATGACCCTTGTTTTTGCAGTTTTATAAACAGTTGTTATTCAAAATCAGTTGAGCAAAAAATTGCCTTTCCCATCTGTCAAGTTTATATTTTATTTGTATGCTAAATTTGTAATTTTTATAAACTGTGCTGATTCTTCTATGTTTTTTTTTCCCATTATGGACCTATTAAATATTTTTACAAGGCCTCCTGCAATCCCAATAAGGAGAATGAAGTGCTACAAAGTATATTTTGGTACAGCATGTTTGTTTTGTTTATTTATTTGTTTGTTTGTTTTGAGCCAGGGTCTTGCTATGTTGTCCAGGCTGGCCTTGAACTCACTATGTAGCCCAGGCTGGCCTCAAAGTTGTGGCAGTTCTCCTGCCTCGGCCTCCCAAGTGCTGGGATTACAAGTGTGCACCATGATTCCTGACTTTATTCTAGAGACCAATTTTTAAATCTTTTGTTTCCAAATATGATGTAGCCCCTAGTCTTTCCATTGACTTTAGCCTGGATAACTTGGTTTTGAGATGATAGGATGTTTAGCAGAATCCCTGACTTCTGTGGTCCAGCTACCTACTAGCTAGTATGGCCAAAAATGTCTCTAAATAGTGCCACTGAGGGAGGCAAAATCATCCCCAATTAAGAACCGCATATGTAGGCTGTTAGAGGAAAACTGAAGGCTCAATATAGTCATGTTCCTTTTCTCAGTCCTTCATTTTACCCTAGGAAATGGGTTTTAGAAAAAAGGTAGTATTTTATTTTTAGTGAGTTTTTTTCTTTTCCAATCAGATTTTATTGGTAAATTTTAGATATACATGATGATCACATTCGTAATAGAGAATTTATACCTGTGCATGATTTGTTTCTTTTTTTCCCATTCTGAAAAGGTAGTGTTTTAAAAATAAATAGGGTTTCTTCTTTGCTTGTTAATGAGACAAAATCATAAATACAGTTCATGTTGTAGTCTTTTTCCTACTTCTGGTGCTAGGGATCAAACTCAGGACTTCAAGCCTGCTAGCAGGGCCTCTGCTGCTGAGCCACACTCCCAGCCTCTATTCCTCCCCTAATATTTGTATCCACCCACCCTCAGCCCCACCTCTGCAGCCTCTGAGGTCTTAATTAGTAGGCCTGTGACTTCAGTGTAGGATTTATGTATTCTTCAGGTCATCTGTGATTGGATCTGCTTTCCTGCTTCCCTCTCCTCTCTGAACAAAGGAAACGATGATTTTTTTTAAAAAAAAAATTTTTTTATTTAAAGAGAAAAAAAAAAACAGGAAAAAGGTAGAAATATTACAGAATTTCAAGAAAAGAAGATAAACAGTAAGAAATCACTAGTTGATAAATTACATATTGTTCTTTTAGAAATAGTTATTCAAGTTACAGAATTAAAGCACACAAAGTGGGCACTCAAGCAGTGAGAGTGCAAACAGATCTGTTCAACAATCCAAAACGATGACTTTTTTCTACCTGCCTTTGTGCAGACTCCCCAGACCACAAACTCTGAGAGCACAGGCTCTGCCTGCTCCCCACAACCCAACACTGCCTTCACATGGGTGGGGTAAGGTTTCACTTTATATTTTTGAGTGCACCTTTGTCGGCAAGTATGTTTTATGTTTGATGTTTTATATATATATATATTTGTTTATAGGAAGCTGCTTACATTTGTTGTAAGTAAAATGTGTTTGTATTAGATTGAGGATGACTTTGTTATGAGACCTAGGATCCTCATATTGCTTATTTAAAATTTCTTTATATGTCTGTGTGTTTACAAATGTATTTGTGTAGATATGGTATAAATCCACAATTGCACATAATTATATTATTTTTTTTGTTTTGGTGCTGGTGACCAAACTCAGGGCCTTGCACACACTAAGCATGCACTCTTACCACTGAGCTACCCTACACCCCCAGTTATGTTAATCTTCGAAGGTGTATTTGAAGACTTTGTATTAATGGCTTTTATGTATTTGACTATAGATGATGAACAGATTGAATCTTAAGAGTGCTAGACATCAGATGATATAGAGAAAAAAACTTAAGAAATATCCCCTTCTGCAAAGCACTTACCCTAAGAATCAATCTTTGATTTTGCCAGCCCAGGAATCTGGGAAAAATTGTGTACTTTGAGGGAAGGTATAACGCTCCTATGCCTTGGAGTCTAGAAATTCTAGAATCATCCTAGGGATAGCCTAGAAGCCTTGGATTCTGGGTTCTTTTGAGAAAATTATATCATGTTTTTCAGATAAGAATTAAAAGCCCCTAAAACACATTACATCTTTAAGACTTACCTTACCACAGAGTCATTTCTCAAATTCCCCAAGCCAGGTAGTCTGGTATAGCCAGCCAAAATTGATGATCCCAAAAGCCAAGTAGGTGATTCAGAATTACAGTTTGTTTGTTTGTTAATCCATAAATATTTTAACAACAGCATCTGTTCTACATCACAGAAGAACATGCTGGGCATGGTGATGTATACCTGTAATCCCAGCACTTTAGGCTGAGGCAGGAGGATTGCTAATACAGATTGAGGCCAGCCTGTACTACATTAGTGAGTTCAAGGCCAGCCCAGCCTGCATTTAGATAGATCCTGTCTATAAATAAATAAATAAATAAATAATCACAGGTGCTATTGTCACTATATCCCTTGGGACCTTTGGCCCACAGGAATGTGGGAAGGATCTTGGGCATGGGAAGGGTAGAGATAGGAGCCTACAGAATCTGGTGTTTCTGAAATTTTTACTGTATTTCTACTGTTGTTCTTCCCTTTATTAAAATTGGTTTGTTATAAAATGGTGTATCTAGATAAATAGCTCTATTCCTTGGAAAAAATGACAGAGGGATTCCATTTTAAGTGATGGTGGGCATGTAGCTTAATGGTAGGACAATTGTCTAGCAAGTGCAAGGCCTTGGATTGATTCCCAGCATTGCCAAAAGCCAAAAAAAGCCCTTACAAGAAACTGTTGAAGTGTTTTCCAGAGTGGCTGTACCATTTTACATTCCTACCAGCAATGTAAGAGTGAGCTAGTTTCTCCACATTCTCACCAGCATTTGATGTCACTATTTTTATTTCAGCTATTCTCCTAACTGTGTAGTGATATCTCATTGCTTCAATTTGCATTTCCCTATGATATTGAATATTTTTTGTGTGCTTTTTGCCATCCATTTGTCCTTTTCAGTGAAATTTCTGTTCTTTTGCCATTTTGCCAATTGAATTGTTTGCTAAATGAGCCATATCTTGGTGTTTATGTATTTATGGTTGTTATCTCTTCTGAGATTGTTATCTTTACAAAGATGTAGTGACCTCTCTTAGTCTTGGCTTGAAATCCACTTTGTTTGTAAGTAGAATAACTACCCCTTTTTTCCAGGTTCCTCTTCCATGAAGTATTTTCCATCCTTTGACTTTCAGTCTGTGAATTTCTTTTTTAATTAAATGTTTTTCTTGCATGCAGCATATTGTTGGATCTTGCTTCTTGATCCATTCTGCTGGTCTGTCTCTTTTGATTGGTGAATTGAGAGCTAAATGGACCATATCTTTAAATTTTTAAAAATCAGTCCAGTGACTGAAAAAGTCATTATATGAGCTGGACATGGTAGCATATGCCTATAATCCCAATACTTGGGAGACTGAGGCAGGAGTATTGCCATGAGATCAAGGCCAGCCTGCACTACAAAGTGAGACCCTGTCTCAAAAAAAAAAAAAAAGTCATTAAGTGGGATTTTTTCAAATCTTTCCAGGCAAAATTTATATAGAATTTGAACATGATTTTAAAACATATTGAGCAGAAAGGTACACCTATATCTTTTTCTGCTCATTACAGGGTGTGGTACTAATACTGTATAATAGCAAAAGTTTCAAAGATACCTTTACTTAGAATGTTAAGTAAATATGTACAGCTTACATATTTTGTACATAACTGTCATCATATTCTAATTTTATGCAAAATGAGCTGATTTGTGTAAAGGTTTCAGAATGATTTTGTGGAAAATTAGGAAATTTCCTTTTTGTGCAAGATAGTAAAGGTAGATTCTAATTCGTATGCATCAGTAAATTTATAATCTTATGTATTTGATATCCTTTATGACCGTCAACATATATTAGTCATTAAGAACCACACAAACCACTTTACTTTTGAAATCTCCAGTTTTTATTTTTTTCATTTTGTTCTTTAACTTCTGAAAAATGAAAACATTTGTTTTGTGTAATTTTAACAGTTATCAACTGCAGATTTTAATGACAACCAGTTGACTCTTAATTTGGCCTGTGAATCTCACCTCCGTGTTGAGGTTCCTTGGTTGGCTGGCCCACACAAACCATTTTTAAGATCCACAGGTGCAGGAGGATTGCCACTAGCAATAGAAATGTTTTTCATGTGCACATAAATTTTTCACTCAGTATGTGGTCTATTTTAACTTAATTTTTGCTTATTTTAATTTTACCTGGGCTCCCTCTGCACTAAAGGGGATTGAACCCCAAACCTTAAACACATAAACACTGTCCCACTAAGCTATTTGTCTTGTACTTTTTTCTCATTGCTGAGACAAACACCCAATACCCAAAATTGGGGAAGTTTTTGGAGGTTTCAGTCCATAATCAGCTGACTTGAAGGCAGGGTAGCTTGGCAGTGGGGCAACACTTCACGGCAGTAGCCAGAGCAAAAGGGAGGAAAACAAGCCTCTTCTCCTCTTTTATATTGTACAGAGGTCACCTCCACACCCCAGGGCAAGTGTAACACTCAAAATCTCTGTGCCCTTCTCTTGCACAGGATGAGGATATTTTCAAAGTAAGAACCCTGGCTTCCTGCTGAGTCTCTCAGTTAAAACTTTTAAACTTCTCAAGTTTAACACAGTGTATCAACCATAACACTATTTCACCAGCCCTTTTTAAGAAAAATTTTGTGACAGGGTCTCTGTAAGTTGCCCAAGCTGGCCTCAAACTTGCAGTCTGCCTGCCTTAGCTTGCCAGCTAACTGGAATTTACAGGTGGGTGCCATCACTGCCAGCTTATCTAGGCATCTTTATTAAATACTATGTCCTGCCTTGGTTTCTGCACATTTAAGAAAGTCACAGAGGGACTGGCTGTGTAGCTCAGGGTGAAAGCCTAGCAAGTGCGATGCCCTGGGTTCAGTCCTCAACACCACAAAAAAGAAAAAGTCACAGAGAAATAAGCATATGTGTTTTGTTTGTTTTTCTGTTTCTGCAACTGGAAGCATATGTTAGTGACAGTTTTAACTGCAGGTAAATTTGGCCTTAGTATAGTTAGACAAAACAGATTTTGGAAACCTTGCCTCTTTAGATTCTTTTTAGACTTTTTCTGTATTGTGTTCTTGTACAAATCAGAGAAGAGGGTTAATTCTTTGTGATGGGGAAAATATAATTTGTTGTGAAATTGTACTGTATTTTTAAATATTTTGAAAGATTATAAATAACTGGAGAAAAATTAATTTCATATGTTAATATGGTAGAGTTAGCTTGGCAGCTATTAAAATCCTTTTTGAAAATTATAATCTAAAGTGATTGGAAAAGTACAGTGAAACAGTGGATGACTGATGTTAGTAAATTAAAACCATTTTAATTTTATGTGTCTCATTTATTGTTTTGAGTCTGCATATATATTTAGTGACATCCAAATGGTGAAAGAGTCAGTCAAATAATCTGGTCAAATTTCCTGACTACAGTGGAATTTTACTATTTCTCAGACTGTGGAATCATTCTGTAATAGGAAAATTGAAGAATAATAAACAGATATTTGAAAAAAAGGAAAGAGTTTGTCATTATTATATTTTCTTGTCTCTGTGTATGTGGTACTCAGGGCCTTTGCACTATGCTAATCTCCATGCCTTTCCCCTAACTTTTTAAAATGTTTGTTTATTTTTTTGTTTGCTGGATACAGGTCTTGCTATGTAGTTCTGTCTGGCCTCAAGCGCAGGCTGGCCTTGAATTCATAGCAATTCTCCTTCCTCAGCCTCCCGAATGCTAGGATTATTGGCATATGCTACTACACCTGGCACCGATTTTTAAAATTTTGAGACAGGGTCTCACCAGGTTGCCCAGGCTGTGTTTGAATTTACAGTCTTCTTGCCTCAACTTCCCAGGAGTGCTGGGATTACAGGCATGTGCTACCATGTCTGGTTTATTGTTTTTGTTTTTATTTTCATTCCAAGAACATTAACCTAAAATGAATGGAGCATTATGGAGATTATAATAATCATTAGGTGGAACTGACTTTCCTAAGTTTATTTGATTATGTATAGCAATGATCTTATTTTTTCATTTTAACAAAAAAGAATAAAAATGATGATACAGAATTTCAAAACAATAATAGAAAATTAACACTAGTTAATATATTGCATATTGTTATCCTCAAAGTAAAATGATCAAAAAAACAATGAAAGCACAAACTGTCCTTTTTGATGAACAGATTAGCTATCTTGTATATATGTATACACACGTGTATATATTTATATATGCGTACACACACATATACAATCTTTTCTCCTTTACCTGTATAGCAATATTTTTTTCAAATCTGTTTTATTCAAGGATAGAAAGAAAGAGAGAAAGAGAGAGAAGGACGAGGAGGAAAAAAACTATAACAAAATCTTGAAACATGTCACCCAGGGGCAACAGTGGTACATACATGGCACATTATCATCCCCAAATCATTCTCCCTAGAGCACAAATCTTTCTCTTTGGTGAACTCGGAGAAATCAGTAGTTATATCAATAATTTTTAAAATGGATTTTATTTATAGGAAATTGTAGGAAAAAAGAAATGGTGATAATATCAAGTAATAGTGAATTTTTTTGTATTTTTAGAAGAGAGCTCATTAAAGGTGAAGATTATAATCCAGATGCTTTACAGCTAGCATATTTCCATTCCCTCACTTCCCATCTAGTTAGGCAAGAGCATTTGCTCTTGCCCAGACTCCAAGGGGCTTTCATGTCCTATTCCCAAATCCCCAGAAGCTCATGTTCTCTTCTCTCCTGAAAGCCAAGTCTCTGGCCGCATCCCAGCTTCATCACAAAACACTGCCAACCCGAGCAAAATGTGAAACTGTCCTATACCCAAAGCTGTTAAGCTAGGCTTCCATGGTTTCGTGAACACTGACTGAAGCCCTGGGACATTGAGGCCAGAGATTAAGCCCTTGATGACTCATGGCACAGCGAGCATCGCATCTTCATGCTTGCATGGGTTTTTCTGGCCTCCCAAGTCACAGGCGGAACAGTCTAGGTTGGTGCTATGATACAAATGTTTCATGGTACTGCTGAGGAACCACAGGTAAAAATAAAACGGAAAACCCTGAGTCTTTCATAAGGGGTTGGAAGTAAATCTTCCCAGTTTTTGCCCCAAGGAAGTTATTTTTAATCTATTAGATAGTTAAGCAAAATTTCCCTGTGCTTTGGAGGGAGACACCACTTTTATTTTACAGCAAAGACCACAGGGCATCTGCTTGCAAAGCAAGTAGAAATGAGATGCCTATATAGATTTGTCTCCTAACATTAAATTCATTATCTTGATTGTGGCAATTGATTCATGAATATATACATTTGTCAACACTTATTTTCAATGTGCACAGGCAAAGATGTGTCAGTTACACCCCAATGTCACTGAAGGGAACAGTCTTACCACTCAAATATGTCACTGGAACCTGAAGTCTCAACATGACATTTTGAGAAAAGCAGAATTTCAGGTCTTATCTCAGAGATGAATAAGAATGTATTTTAATAAAATCCCCTAGTTTTTAAAGCCTTTTTTGAACATAATTTTAGATTACAGGAAGTTGTAGAGTCCAGAGCCACCCCTCCCCCAGGTATCCCTATTAATACCTTGTATAACCACAGTACAATTACACAAACCAGGGAATTCACAGATATAGTAATATTAAGTAATCTATAGACTTTATTTGAATTTTGCCAGTTTTCTTTTAACACATTTTATTGGATAGCACTCTGATCATATGTGGTCTAAGAACACTCAACTAATAAATATAATCATAATGTTAAAGATTGGTCTTCAGACATATAGCCAATAATGCCATGGTAACCTGTGATCTCTCCAATTTAAAACCATATCTACTCTTCAGTGGTCACCAAAGCATTCAGCACAGCTTCCTTAACTGTGAGCTATTTGACTAGTTTTAACCACCATTGACTACTTTTTTTCAGGCTCTGACTGTAGGGAAGGTGGCAGGGGTCAGAGGGACGGGTTCCCTCAGCGCAGTGATGTAACCAGTTGAGGTTTTGAGAAAGGCACAACAGCCTTCCTCATTGCAAGGGGCCTTTTCACAACCTTAGGGACCAACTTGGCCTGGATTCAAGGGTGAAAGGCACATCCCCTAACCCCAGCAGCCAGCATGCTGAATGTAACTCCAGGAAATCAATTTTGGGGTGGGGTACTGGGGATTGATACTTGTTTTAGTTAAGTGCCCTAACACAGGAAACTGAATGTTGCCTGTTTTCTGACGAATGTCCCTTTTCTGGCTCAGAATTCAATCCAGGATCTCATGTTGTATTTAATTTTCATGTCGTCCTGGTTTCCTCCAATATGAGACGGTTCCTCAGCCTTTCTTCTATGACAGAAGTTTTTGAAGAGTACTGACATTTGTTTTACAGAACAGCTCTCAGTGCTCATTGGAATGACGTTTTCTTGTAATTAGGTTGAGTCTCCATTTTTGTCAGAAGTGATGTGCCTCCAGTGCATCCTATCATGAAGCTGTATCTGTATGAATTATTACTGGTGATGTTAACCTTGGCCAACCAATTGAGGTGGTGTCTGCCAGGTTTTTTCACTGTAAGTTTAATGTTTTCCCCTTCGTTATTAACAAGAGTCTTGTGAGGATATGGCTTTGAGAGCATGTAAGCGTCCTGGGTGCCAGTTAGTGTGACGCATGTCTGTAGTCCTAGCTACTTGGCACACTGAGATGGGAGGATTGCTTGAGCCCTGAGGTTCCGACCAACTCGGGCAAACTAGTAAGACCTCAGCCAAAGGAAAAGAAATTCTGTATGCCATCACACTTCCCTTCACTGGTTTAGAGTCCATGGATAGTTCTTTCTTGCAGCGGTCATTCCCGTGGTTTGCATAGTAATGATGACTTTCTATTTCTATTGCTTTACATTTATTTCCTGGACTTCTGTACAGAAGAGCTATCTCATTCTCCACTTGTTACTCAGTGATCACTGTGTTGGTCACCTTTTGCCCCACTTCACATCTTGGTCTACTCCCGACCCTCAGTGGTGGAGACTGAATCCAAGGTACTGCTAAGCTTCACTCCCAGCCCTTGGTCCACCTTTTAATTCCAGCTGTTATTGCAGCAATCAGCTGTCCAATTGTAACATGACAGCCTTTTGTCTCACCTTACTTTACTGCATCTGTTTTCTGAGCTGGGATTTCTCTGCCTCTCACCATGCAATACTTGTTTGAACCTACTCTGGTGTTTTCATCCATATTCAAACCTAAAGTGCTAGAGTGTTGACACCTTATTGCACAGTGTTATGATTTAGATCTAAAATGTCCCCCCAAATTCCCCTGTGTTCAGGGGTGGGGCTTTTCAAAGGTGATTAGATCATGGGGCACTATACTTGATTAATCCCCAAATGAATCCATAGCTAAATGTGCCATTGGCAAGTGTGGCCTCGTAGGGGAGGGAGGTCGCTGGAGGTGTCACCTGGAAGGATGTCCCTCTTCCTTAGCCTCTCCCTTATTTCTCAGCTTCCTGGCCACCATGATGTGCATAGCTGTCCCTCATAACGCCCTTCCACCCCTTCTTCTGAAATTGTGAGTCAAAATAAAGCTCTCCTACTTTAAGTTGTTGGTGTCAGGTATTCTGTCCCAATAAGAAAGTGACTAAGACAACAGTTTTTAAACAATGCAGATGGGAACCAGCATATGGATTTGCTCCTCTTGCACACATCAGGGAGAAGTTCTGAAGTGTGCACTTCACAGGTGAGTCCCCTGCAGGCTGCAGCCTCAGGAAGCTCCAGCAGCAATTATGTCACTGAAACATCCAGGGCTGCCCCTCCCTTCTTCATGTCTTATGCTTGCCATCCCCCACTCCTGGTCTTTGGAATCATCTTCCAAAATAAATCACCTGCAATATAAAGATTCTTTCAGGATGTTTATGGAGAACAAGCTAAGATCTGTGCATTGCCAGTTAAATACTATGACTCTTACCTTTCTACTAATGTAAGACCCTGTGGAAATGTTCACATGTACAAAACAACATGTACAGGAATATTCATAACATCAAAATAGAAAAGAAGGTAAAAACCCAAATGTCTATCAAGAAGAGAATTATTACATCATCATATTATTTTGACTTCAGTGGACCTGTTTATATATACCCAGGTCAGATGGCTTTCAAAGGTAGTACTGAGCCAAAAAGTAATGTGCAGATGAATAATAAACTTTGACCTTAAATATATACGTTCAAAACATGAAAAACTAAACAAGGTTTTGTTTAGAGACATGTACATGCCTGTTAACATTATAAAGAAAAATAAAGAAATTATAAAATTAAAGATGTTATTTTGGGAAGGGAAACATAAAGGAACTCAACTGGAGAGATGCACATAAAGTTCCAATAGTGTTAATTTTCTGTTTCTTAAGGGTAATGCATGAAGGTTTATCATTGTTTTTCCATTCAGTTGTGTTAGGGGTCAAACTTGGTGTCTTGCACATGGCTAGGCAAGTGCCCCATCACTGAGTTGCATATCCCCAGCTTACACAAAATACAAAAAAATTGTATTTTTTAGATTTATTTATTGCAGTCCTGGAGATTGAACCCAAGGGTGCTTTACTACTGTGCTACAACCTTAGTCTGTCTTATTGTTTATTTTGAGAAATCACTAAGTTCCCCAGGCTAGCCTCAGACTTGTGATCCTCCTGCCTCAGGCTCCCAAGTAGCTGGGATTACTGGCAGACATGAGTAAGATATTTTAACATAAGAGATCCGCTGGCTGTGGTGGCACATACCTGTAACACCAGGACTCTAGGAGGCTGAGGTAGGGAAATTGTGAATTACAGCCTACTCTGGGCAATTTAGCAAGAACTGGTTTCAGAAAAAAGAAAAAGGGCTCTGGATATAACAGTGGCAAGATCTTGGGTTTGATCCCTATTATCACCACCACTACCACCACCACTACCACAAAAAGGCTTGATATTAGGTCCAGGAATATAGCTCAGCAGCACGGTGCCTGCCTGACAAGCACGAGATTCTGAGTTCAATTCTTGGTTCCAGAAAAAAGTGTTAAAAAATAAGCCTTGATATTATGAAGATGTTACTTTTTTTTTTTTTTTTTTGTAGCCCAGGCTGGTCTCAAACTCACAACAATCCTCCTGCTTCAGTCTCCTGAGTACTGAGATTACAGGCATGAGCCACCACGCCCGGCTATGAAGAGGTTACTTTTGTGAAGGATGATTGCAAAATCACTCTACTCCCCCAATTTACAGTCCTTCCAGAAATGAACTAGGGAGAGACCACATCTGTTATGATGATTGTTCTATACATACTAGGACTGTCTCTGGAAGACAAGACCCTAGAATGAACACTTTCAAGTATTCTTTTGTCAGTCACTGTATAGATTAGGTGTCAGAGGATTTAAAAACAAAAGCATGTCTGGAACTGTCCTAACAGCAGATCTTTCTTTGAGCTAAAAAGATGCCTATAAAGACCTCACTACTAAAAGCATGACATTAGGCCAGTGAGGTAGCACCAGCATCCTTTGGAAAGTTACTGGAAACAATCTGGGTCCCACTTTATAGTATACATTGCAACAAAAGTTCCCCAGGTGATCCTTTGGCATACTGAAGTTTCTGTGACATTGGCCCAGGAGCCCTATAACTGCACCTGCAAAAGCAGCATCCAGCAGAAGAGAAGCACGTGGAAATACTCAGGTTTCACCGTTTTCACAGCCTCTCTTTGTTGCTGACTTAGTGGCCCACATGTTTACAAATACAGAGGCTTTACTTATTCCTCTTTCCTCTTTTTAACTGTGCTGGACTATGGCACTCTCATCCACCCAATAACGACACTGAAGATGAACTGAGCTTCTCTTGAGGGTATATGCTAGTGAACATAATGACATAACTCTATCTCAGGAGCTTATATTCCCATGGCAGACAGATACCAAATGAACAACTGCATGTTTAGTGAATGTTAGAAAGGCAAAGAGAATTTTTATCGTTAAAGAGCTAGAGATGGGGAGTCAAGGGTAGGATTCTGGAGAAAGTGTTAACTTAGTAAACTTGGATGAGAAGGCATATGAAAGTGAGTTGTGGGTGAGCTGGGGGACCCTTCCACATACAAGGAACACCAGTGAAGAGAGCTCTTTGGACATTGGTGTTTGTTTCTGACATCTTTCACAGTTTTGTTTGTTTGTTTTGAGATGGGGTCTCCCTCTACAGAGTCCAAACTGGCCTTGAACTCTGTAGCCCAGGCTGGCTTTGACTTGAGGCAATCCTCTTGCCTCAGCCTCCAAGTGCTGGGATTACAGGTGTGCACCACTATGTCTAGCCTCTTGCATAGTTCTTGCACACAGTGTTTACAAGTGCTTGCTGAATCAGTAAGTGTGCCGCCACATTTTGGACATACACTCTCTGGCACTGGAGTGATGGTAGCTTTCTTTCCTTTATCAAAGGAAATAAGATACCTTAATGGGGAATGAGAAGAAAGACAGAAAGCTGACTATTGTGCAAATTGCTTAATTGAAACTATGCATGGAAATTAAAAATTGATTTACGTGAATTTTTTTTCCCTGTAGCAACTCAACAATTTATTCTGTTCTGGAGAACTTTCAGTTTCTGGCTTAAAAACCAAGCCGTTCCTCCTTATTCTGAATTTCTTGGCCTACTGTGAAACTAGCATTCACTGTCTTTCACAGCATACTCTGATTAGGTCATGGAAATTCACAGCTAGATCAAACTAGTATATGGAAAATTTGAAACTTTCATTGCCTATTTTACTTTATGGCACTTGAAGGTATTATGAAAAACTGATTTTTAAATCTGTTTTTCAAAAGCAATACTACAGACTAATTGCCATCATTTGTTCAACACCTACTATTGTTCAACACCTAACAAAAGCCTCAAATTAACTCTGCAAAAGGCAAGCATATAAAAAATGCCAAATATCAGTGATTTCATATGGTTGAAATAAAAATTGTCTTCAAGCTGTCACCATAGAAAGAAGTTACAGCTGTAATCTTGCCCCAAAATTAATAATGAGTTTTCTATACAGATAAAGCTTTCCTTATAAATCTCTCAAATCTAGGAAGAGTTACAGTTCCTTAACAACATCTACTACTTTCCCCACATTAACCCAAGCACTTTGTGTCTACTTCCAATTATGGTTGTTGATATTTCATATTGGGGTGGTTTTTAGTACCTCTCCCCTGCTTGAATAAGTCCCTTGAGGGTAAGGTTATTTTTCCTACCCTTCTAGTGTTTGTCTCTTTTGTGTCTAGAGTGATAAATACATGTTAAAGAAATATAATACCTTAACAAAACTTCTTGCAAAGACTAACGTGTTACTGATTTGTTACTATATATTTGGGTTGTCAACTTGAATGGCTTGAGAACCATTATTAGTTTAAAAAGAAAACACTATTGGTGAAGCACACTTCTAGGTGTGTTTGGTTGGGTCATGGAGGTATGATCTTTGTAATTATGTCTGGTCCCTTGTTCCTTCCTCTGTGATACTTCCTGTTTCCTAGCCACCATGAAGTGAGTGGCATTGTTCTGCCATGTCCTTTTGTCAGTATATTCCTGTCTTGGAGCCCACGGACAATGGACTGAAAACCTCTGAAACCAAGAGCCAGATTAAACCTCTCCTCCTTTAAGTTGTGGTGTTGGGCATATTCTTCCAGCAACAGGAAAGTTGACTAATACACTGGAACTGTAATTACTCCATTGGGGTTTTTCTGCATTTTAGAATGTCTGCTAAAAAGTTCTGTATTTGGTATTTTGGACTCTGCGAACTTTATCTGTGAACAATTGTGCAGCAATTGTCTCTCCATCCCATTCCAAAGAAAGATCCAAAGGTGACTCCTTCATGTACTTGCTTAAATAGCACATTCTCTGTGTTACCTATTGAAGACTGAAGCCATCCTTACGTGCTTATTTTTTTTTCACAGCACATACCAGCAAATGACATAGTTTTTACTTTGCTTATTTCTTTTGCATATCATCTTTTTGACCTCTCTGGGATGTAAGTTCAGTGAAGGCGGTAAGTTTTTTCTATAGTTTGTCCACTGATGTATCCCCAGCATCAAGAATAGTGTTTGGCATAAAGAAGATCTATAAAATTTGAATGGAATGAAAAGACAAAAGACCTAATTAATTTTAAGGTCAGGCCCTCCCACCTCACCTTGGAAGTTCCATGGCGTTGCTCACATAGGACTTTTCACTTGTGCACCAATGAACACTATCTTTAATACTGATCGAAATTGACAGGAGTCTGGGGTGCACGCAGCTGAACATTCAGCCTGCAGGTTGCATGTGGCACGATGCTCTAGCCTGTTTTGGATCTTATCTTGCCTGGGTTTGAAGAACGTCCTCATCCCCAGAGGACTGTAATCCATTGTCTGAATAATTTCAAGATGCCCGACTCGGCCCATTGCACAGCCTCATTCATGTCGTCCCCGTCCCCATCCTATCAAAAGCCCATGGATCAAGATAATGACCGACCTCTTTTCCCTCTTTACAAGTTTTCCTTCTATGGGAATGGATGGAAAAGAGATTCACATCCTGGAGCCGGGGTGGGGTTGATAGTGAGGGGTAAAAAACCGAGACCGACAAAGGGCGCATTTTTGAAGTTGAGGCTGTGGGTGGATGAGGTGAACCGACCGCTGTGGGGAACTAGCTAGAGGGTGCGGAGACCACGGCGAGTGGCTAGGCTCGAGGCCCGCCCGTCTTCTCGCGGCCCCCTCTTATTTGGGGGCAGCTTGGGGGCGGGGTTTGTTTACTCCTTGCACGCACCGCCGGCCAGGCCAATCTGTGGGGAGCGTCGCCTTGCGTCACGCATCTTGGGGGCCAATCGGCGCACGGCGTGCTGCTCCGCCGCCAAAGCTTGCGCGGGGGAAGCGGGGCTGTCGCTCTGTCGAGCGAGGGCGGACGAAATCGGCAGCGGTGTCGCCTGTGCCGCCGTCGCTGCCTGGCACCCGGAGCGTGCCCTGCCTCTTTCTCTTTGGGTAGGTTCTAGGGTGCGCGCACCGTCAGCGTGCTAGGGCCTCCAAATCCCGGGCCTTGACCCGGCAGGCCCCGGCTCTCCGGGTGTGAGTCTGCCGGGACCTAGCTGCAGCCCAGTGGGGACGCCAGAGAAGCGGCGGCTTCTGGAGACTCGCCCGAGGCGCGGCCCGACAGCCTCGCGGCCGCCTGGTCCTTTGCGTCCAAGCGGCGGTAAGGTCCGGGGCGAGGGTGTAGGCCTGCTCGCCTGGGGCCTTTGGACCCGGCGGGCGCCTGCCTAGGCTGTGTTCCTTCCCCGAGCCCGAGGTCCCCTGGCCCTCGGAGTGGCATCTCCATTCCCACGGGCGCTCCCTCGCTGGCCGCGTATTCTGAATGTCCGGACAAGGACTGGCAGCCCGCGAGGGTCCTCCTCCTCCACACGCAGATCATTTGGGGAGGTAACGACGCTGCATCGCGCCTGGTGGAAGAGGGGAACGGTTACTTTCTACTTTGACCTCGTCAGGAAAAGGATGGCTTCCAAATCTGGTTTTCTGACTTTTCCTTTCTTGATCCACAGCCTCCACCAGGTGTTTGTTAAACGTTCCAAAGCTTTTTGTGCCTGAACCTCGCGTACTGCACAAGGGAACTTTCTGTGAAGTAGAGGATCACTTTATTTTAGGGCCCAGAGTCCTTTTGACAAATGCTGGAAACCATGATCCTTCTCAGAGCAGTAGGAGGGTTTGTGGGATCTCATTGAGAGACAGAACTGCGAAGGGGATGCAAGCTCAGCACGTGTTCATCTGTAAAATAATAGTATTTACTCGTGCGGGGCGAGGGCAGGGAATTGGGGGAAGTGAAAGGGCCAGTTTGTGGAACACGCTTCTAACAAAGTTCGCCACGTAGTAAGTGCTCTGAAATGAGTTAAGCATTTTTATTAACGACCATGGGTGTTGGTTCAGCAAGGGACTCCGTATTGTTTCTCTTTTCTGTTGAAACAGTAAATAGGCTCACAGTTTTTCCATTTTCACTGCTGCAACACCCTTTGAGCCCTTGAATGCTTTTCCCTTTTCCTCATTCCATCTGAGAGGCTCAGGCTCAGCCACTTGCTTTCCTTCACTAAGTCGGTAACTCATTCTTTCCTTTCCCCATTCTCTCTTGAGGTTTAGTTTTATGTCCTTTCGTTTGACTTCTGTGGCAGGAAATTTTTTTTTCCTATACTGGTGATTGAATGCAGTCCTTTTCACTGAGCTCCATCCCTAACCTTTAGAAATATTTTTGAGGCAGAGTCTTGCTAAGTCACTAAACTGGCCAGCCTGGGCTTGAATTTGGTATCTTCCTGCTTCAGCCTCCCAAGAATGCTTGGGTTACAGGAGTGTGCCATCCAGCTACAGCCAGATTTATTTTTCTGGGCCACTTGTATTTTACTCTATAGGATTGGAATAATCTTAGTCTGATAAATATAGTTGAAATTCATCTGTTTCCTCCATGGTATAATCATGACCCTATCTTTTTCAAAACTATATATAGTTTAATTAATCTGCATTGCAGCTTGTTTTTCCATATAATTAGTTAGCCTATAATTTAGCTTAAGCATTATCACTTAATTAATCTTCATGTCTATCCAGTCTCAAATAGCACCAGGAGAAAAATCAAATGCCCAGACCCAGTTCTATCACACTTGTGTACGGGTTGTGTTATTTATTAAGAACATTTTTTGCCTGCAACCAGTTTAGTCTCATGGCAGACATGCTGTCTGTAACACTGCTCTGGCAATACAATTGCAGTTCAGCAATGAAGCCCTGAAACATTCGTTAATAAAGGCCCAAGACTTATTAAGCTTTTTTTTTGTTTTTTGTTTCTAGTTGGTTAAGAAGGAAAATTGAATTTTTCTAGTGTGTAATAGTGTGCTTCCTATTACCATTCTGTGGTTGTGTAACTGAGCCCTCCCCCATGCGCTTGTGAATGTGTAGTCTGGGTGGCACATGCAAGTTTGTCTTTGCAGCCCAAATTTTAACTGACCTATGTGCTCTCAGTACAGCTTGAAATGGGATGTAGTGCAGAGATTATCATAATAGATCTCAGAATAAATTAGAAGACATAGATTAGAGTTTGTTTTTAAGTTGTAGAATTTTATGTTGCAATGGCTTTTAAAGATGATTAAATATTCTTGCCTCTTGATACTTGAATGCTTTCCATTTTGATCTGAGACATGACTGTCTAGGTGTGGGGCATGAATAGATTTTAAAAGTAGGTTTGTGAATCCTTGGATATGTTTTGCAAAATTATTTGCATTTGTATATTGTTCTGGAGAAATGATTTATAGTTTCTGAGGCCAGGCTATTTAGACAACTCAAAATTTTCCAGGTTTTTTTTTTTTTTTTTTTTTTTTTTTTTTTTTTTTTTTTTTTTTTTTTTTTTTTTTTTTTTTTTTTTTTTTTTTTTTTTTTTTTTACTGAATTGCAAGTGATGGCTTATTGTACATGTACTGTCTCTGTATTACAAGTTTTCAACTATTTGAAGAGTTCACATCCACCAGTTCTTCCCTTGACAAAAATATTCTCCATTGTTAACCTCTCCTGATGGTTTTTTGGTCATTTGAACCTCTTCACACTACTTATGACTTACTTATGAGTTTGTTTTAGTTAATCCATATTCTTTTTTTGGCGGGGGGGGGTGGTTTACCAGGGATCCAACTCACGACTGCATGCTTGCAAGGCAGGCGCTTATGCCGCTGAGCTAAATCCCCAGCTGTTAATCCATGTTCTTAAAAGTAGAATATAGCCAGGTGTGGTAATGGTTGGCTGTAACTGCAGCATTCAGGAGACTGAGGCAGGAGGATCACTGTGAGTTTGAGACCAGCCTGAGCTACAAAGTGAGCTCAAGGCCAGCCTGAACTGCATAGTGAGATCCTGTCTCAAAAAGACAAAAATAAATAAATAAATAAAAATTAAAAAGTAGAGTATACAGAGTTAGGCTTTAAGTGGTATAGAAGATTATAAGTTACCTCTCTGGATTTAAAAGCAGGCACGTGGATTTAGCTCAGTGGCATAAGTGCCTGCCTTGTAAGCATGCAGTTGTGAGTTTGATCCCTGGTACCGATAAAAAAATAAAAAAATAAAAAATAAAATAAATAAAATAAAAGCAGGCATGTAAGGAGTGGATTTGCGTCTTTGATAACTGTGTCCTACTACTTCCTAATAATACATACTGGTGAAGGAGGTAAACTCCAGGGTAGCCTTCCTGGCTTTCAATCCTAGTGCTACAACCTAGTGACAAGATGACCCCAAATTAACTTTCTGAGCTTCAGATTTCTTGTCTGTAAAATGGAGTTAATAGTACCTGTTTCTAGGGGCTGGGGATTTAGCTCAGCAGCATAAGCGCCTGCCTTGCAAGCACGCAGTCTTGAGTTCAACCCCTGGTACCAATTGAAAAAAAAAGTACCTGTTTCTTAGTTCTCTCAATTTATTTATTTTTTGATGGTGCTGGCGACAGACCCCAAGGTCTTGTGTATGGTAGAAAGATTTTTTTTTTTCTGTCCTGGTAATGAGAATTACTCAGTTAAGCCAGGTGTTCTACCAGTGAGTGTTATCTTCACTCCTTTTGAGACCGGGTGTAGCCCAGGATTGCTTGGAACTCTTGATCCTTCTGTTTCTGCCTCCAGAGTAGCAGGGATTACAGACATATATCACCATGCCTGGGTTTCCTAATTGTTTAATGGGATGGTTTTTGATAGGACTCTACATTTATCTATATTAAATATTTACCAGATTTTTTTTCAGTTCACATTTTAAAAAATTCCTGATTTGCTTAGCCAGTAAGTATCAGATCTGTGCATTTGGTAAATAAAAAAGTATAATTGCTGTCATGCAATTTTTTAATTAAAATGTTGACTACATAGGACTAAACAGTTCTTGCTGTGCTAGAAACCTCTCTTATGAGTAATAAAAAAGCTTATTATTATTAATTGTTTGGTTCAAGTTGATCAGTCAATTAGAAATTCATTTAATTATTATTGATTACCTCAGATAGTCCCAAATTTTCACAAGGAACATATGAGAAATTTTGACAGGTACTTTACTAATATCCAGATTTGATATGCTTCAATTTTTATATCCTATTAATTTAGTAATTTAGGGAAAGAACTATAGTCTATTATTACTTGTTCAAGATGAAACTATACTACTTTCTTGTAGTGTATGTTGATCACCATTTTTAAAGTATCACTTCTCTAATATAATTCTGGAATTCTGTCGTCAGTGTTCAGTAGTTAGCAGGATCCCATTTCTCTTTTTTTGAAAACCACTACATTTTCTTGTCTTGAGTTTTGACAGTTTATCCTGCTTTCTATGGATAGTTTCTGAATGTCTATAGCTGTGTGGAACTCAGTCGAGTAATACTCCTTATAGAATGTTTGCTTAGAGCAGTTAGGAACTTTCTTCAGTCTTCTAATTCATTTTGGGCATTGGTTTCTATTAATTCACTGATTAAATTTATTAAATACTCATTTTGTATAGAGTACATTGTTTTATTCCTTTTGATCTGAAGAGAATTTTTCTTAACAGAGATACCTGAAGCAAATGGTAGTATACATCCATTATTCTCCATTCCTACTGTTACTGTATTCTAAGCTACCATTCCTCTTTTTAAGGACTACAATCATAGTTTCTTCCTTCAGTTTTCTTCTGTCTGCATTCCTTAAGCATAATAACTGGAATTATCTTTTGTTTTAAAAATGCGTGCACTTTTTTTCTTTTTAATTTGAGACAAGTTCTCACTATGTAGTCCTGGCTGGCTGTGAACTCATGTAGCCCAGGCTGGCCTCAAATTCATGGCAATCCTCCTGCCTCAGCCTCCTGAGTGCTGGGATTACAGGCATGGGCTGCTACATCTAGCTCTGCATGAATCTGTTTAAAATACCCAGTCAAAAATGGACAAGTGAAATGAATCACAGAAGTAGTAGTACAAATGGCCAATAAATACATGAAGGAATGCTGAACATAGGAGGCCATTAGAGAAATGCAAATTAAAGTAACATTGGGATTCTGTCTTACCCCAGAAAGAATGGCTATCATCAAGAAATCAAATAATAACAAATACTAGAGAGGCTGCAGGGAAAAGGAACCCTTCTGTATCATTGTGGGAATGTAAACTAGTACAACCATTATGGAGATCAAAGTGGAGATTCCTCAAAATATTGAAATTAGAAATTCCATTTGACCCAGCTATTCCTCTATGGGGTATCTTCCCCAAAGAGTTAAAGATATCATATTATAATGATCTATGCATGCCCTTGTTTATAGTGTGACAGTTCATAACAATCTTGGAAGTGGCTTACGTGTCCATCAACAGATGAACAGATGAAAAAATGTGGGTTTTTATACACAATGGAGTACTGCTCTGCCATAAAGAAAAATAAACGCATCATTTATAGGAAACTGGCTATACTTTGAGACCTTAATGGCAAGTAAAACACAAATGTAAATATCAGGTCTTTCTCTCTATTTGTTTTATGATGCAGGGTCTCACTATGTAGCCCAGGCTGACATTGAACTTGTGATGATCTTCCTGCCTCAGCCTCCTAAGTGCTGGAATTATAGGCATCCACCCACAATGCCAGCCTACAAAGTTTCTCTTATATGAGAAATTGAAAATATAAATAAGGAGCAAATAAAAGATAGATAATAAATAGGGAGTAGGCTGGGGATTTAGCTCAGTGGTGTAAGTACCTGCCTAGTGAGTTCGAGGTCATGAGTTCGATCTCTGGTATAATAAATAAATAAATAAATAAATAGGGAATAGGAGGCTAGCAGTTTAGCTTGGTGGCTCAAGCACTTGCCTGGTAAGTGGCAAGGTCTTGAGTTAGATCCCCAGTAACTAAAAAAAGGGGTGGGGTGGGGAGTAGGGAAATAGGTCTTTCTCAGTGGGATGGAGGATCAACAGATAGATAGGGGATGAAAAAAAGGAATCAACATGTGTTACTTACATGTGCCTGCAAGGAATGTAAACATTATCTTGTGTCTAGATGCCCACCCCTCTTGGGGTCACAGGTGGGGCTGGATCTGGAGTGTGTGACGCTGGGATTGATTCAGGGTGCAGAGCTAGGCTCAAAGGCACTGGGATTAAGGGTGTAATCTTGGCCCTGCTGCGTATCCTGGATAATGTATATGAGATAGCAAGAGCTGTGGTTGACCCTTGTTTTGCTACCTTCTGCCCATCATGACTGTTTCTCCTCCTCTTTGAGGGCTGTCTGCCCTGACTCCCTGCCTTGGAGCCAGCTGATTGTGGACTGAAACTGCGGCAACCTCCTTTAACTTTTAGTGTCGGGTATTTTGTTTCAGCAACGAGAGAAAAATAAGACAGTTACGCACTGCCAACACAGACCAAAAGAAAAAGAAAGGGTAAAGGAGTTAAAATGTATGTGTGTGTAGCTGGGCGTGGTGGCTCATGCCTGTAATCCCAAGCACTCGGAATGCTGAGACAGGAGGATGGTTGCAAGTTTGAGACCAGCCTAGGCCAGCCTGAACTGCATAGAGAGACCCTGTCTCAAAAGGACACACACACACAAAGATGTGTGTGGGGAAAGGAGATGAAAAAAGGAATTGAGATAAGTTAACCACCCCCACTTTGTTGTCAGGTACAGTATTTAACCCAGGCCTTGTGCATCCTAAGCACATCTCTACCACTGAGGTACAGGCTGTTACTGTATATCTCGATGTCCCACAAGAGCCTTGTGGGCTCACAGGCGGGGCTTGTGGGAGAGGACTGGCCCTTGGAGGCTACAGCTGACTTGCTCTTGGGAGGTGGAGTCCGCTCAGGGTGGGGAGGTTGCTGGGGATGTGGTCTAGATGGGTGTATCCACCCTGCCCCTTCTGTTTCTGCTTCCTGGCTTCCTTGATGTGAGCAGTTTTCCTCACAGGAAAGCCAGGAAGGCCCTTCTGACACACCTTCCTGCTTTGGAGCCAGTCAGCTGTGGACTAGAAACTTGAGCTGAAACGAACACCTCCTCTTTTAAGTTGTGGGTGGTCCGGTATGATGTCTCAGCAATAAGAAAGGCACAAAGAAAACCCCCTCTGCCAACTCAAGTCCCTTTTTTCCTTCTGTATTTTCAAAAGTGATATAAATCAGCAGCCAGATAGTCATAGAGCGATGGTGACTCCCTCCGCTGGACTCTGAGTCACTCACCAATCTCCTAGGAATGTTTACTACATTAAAGGCACTGTGTGAGAGACCGAGTTGACATAGGATTGTGCTAAGGTCCTTACAGAATTCTACATGCACAGAAAAGTGGAGTTGGGAAAAACAGTTTGGAGAAGCCAGGGCTCTTTGTAGATTCTTTTTGGTTCAGTCTTTCCATTACTATAATTTACTTTTTTAGAGTGTTGTGAATTCATTCAAATGTATATATGAGTGATTTGAAAATTAACGATGCCTTTGATAGTGGTCTTGACTATTGTGCCTAAGGACCTGGCTTTGAGCACTAGGCACTGGAAAAATAAAAACACATTATTTTGGGCTGTAGCATAGTGATAAAGTATTTGCTTGGCATATACCAGGCCCTAGATTTGATCCTGAGCACCACGCATAAAAAAATAAAAACATAAAGATAAAATAATAGACCATTTCTACATAATTTTTTCCCCCTTTTTGAAACAGGGTTTTGCTGTGCAGTTCAGGCTGTCCTTGAGCTCACTTTGTAGCCCAGGCTGGTTTCAAACTTGCAGTGATCCTGCTGCTTCAGCCTCCAGAGTACTCGGACTATAGGTTGTGCACCACCACACCCGGTGTGCTATGTAATATTTTGTTTTAAATTCAACTGTATTTCAGTATATTAGTTATATCATGGTTATAAACCATCACTATTTGTGATAGTGATGGACTGTCTGCGAGTAGAAGTATGAACTTAGAAAAATGTATGCTGGTAAGGTGGGTGGCTTCTTTGTAATATAAATAGCACATGTCATTGTAGTGTAAAACACATACAGATGTGATTTTGTTCTGTGTCACAGCTTCTCTTGACTTGTTAAAAAATTAAGAATGTGTAACCTAAAAGGAAATACAGGTATCACAAAATAGCATAAATGTACTATTGTTGCCCTGATTGACTTGTGTTGAAATTTTATTGTAGTTTTTTTTCTTTTTTATCCTTGAATAAAAAATAACATAAAATCTTAAGCATAATAAAAGACAAGAAAGAAATTGCAAGTGTTCCAAAAGGTAGAAAGAAGCAATAACAATGGCAGTTATTGTTGTTAGTCACAGAGCAGGAACACCATGTCTTGAAAAACCATTGCATTTTATTGTCAAAGATATTGTGATTGCCAGGCCTGGTGATACAGACCTGTAATCCCAGTACTTGGGAGGCTGAGGCAGGAGGATCTCTGTGAGTTCAAAGCCAACCTAAACTACATAGTGAGACCCTGTCTCAAAAGAAAAATACTATGGCTAATAGTGGTGCTGCATGAACAGAGGTAGGGTTATATCTCATAAATTTAATAGGCAACTAGAAAATTAGTATACTTGAAAATAAAGAGTCTGCCTACAAAGTAGAAAATATGGCACAAACAGGTTTCTTATTTTTTTCAGTTTCAAGACAGATTGCTAAGTTGAGCCTTGATAGGCTTTCTAGGTCAGTCTGTCAGTCTGTCTCAGTCTGTATGTATTTGTGTTTGTTAGTAATTTACCCTGTAAAGCAAGAATTTGATTCAGGTTACCCTTGAGTAAAAACAACTGTAACGTTAATTTGACTTACTAATTTTGTAAAACATTTTCTGTTTTTTTTTTTTTTCTCAACTACTATAGAGGTAGAGTAGTTGTCAGCCTGCTATCTGGTTATTGCTTAGATATCCTGCAGCAGAAGGCAGAGTAATGTTACGACTGACTGTGGCAACTTGGATAAATTTTGCGGTTTGTTTCTATCTGGTTTAGGAATTCACACTTCATATTTTCTGATATTACCTGTGAATGTAGTGGGTCTGGTGGCTTTCTCCATTTAGGCACTCCCTGTTTTATCTGTGCTTATCCTTATCTCTGGGTTATCTTACAGAAATTCTCCTATTTATGCAGGAAGACAAGATCAGGAGCTAAGGATGAGGAAAGAAAATAGGTTACTTGTGCTTTGTGGGCTCTTCTGGGCCTAGGGTTTGTCCTTTTGACTTTTTACAATTTGGATGTTTTTGATTTAAATATTTTTTCTGAAAAATTTCCTCAGACTTTTCTTTTTTTTTTTTTTTTCTTTTTCTTTTTTGAGACAGGGTCTCACTATGCAGTTCAGGCTGGCCTTGGGCTCACTTGATAGCCCTGGCTGGTCTTGAACTTGTAATGATCATCCTGCCTTAGCCTTCCAAGTAGTGGGATTACAGGAGTGCACCACCACACCCAGGTTTTGGTTTGTTTTTTTGAGACAGGGTCTTGCTATATAGTTCAGGCTGGCCTCAAATTTATGGCAATCCTCCAACCTTAGCCTGAGTGCTGAGATTACAAGTGTGGACCATCCTGCCTGGCCTGTTCATATTTTTAGTACTAGAAGTAAAATTGTGTTGTAAAACAACTTTTTTTGGGGGAAATATGATTAAAAACTGTGCGTGTAGTAAGTATTCACTAACACATATCTGTGTATTTTATAATTTGATGATTTTTCACTAACACATATCTGTGTATTTTATAATTTGCTCTATTTCTTTTAAAAATATTTTCCTTTGAACTAATTTTAAACCTATAGGAAAGTTACAGAGTTGTATAGAGTTCAATAGTATCTGCCATCTGGTTTCTCACAATGTTAACAGTTCTACATAAGCATAAGATTGTCACAAGCTATATGATAATGTTTCAGTTAACAGACTGCATATATGTTGGTGGGCCCATGACATTATAATAGAGCTTCAAAATTCCTGTTACCTAATGATGTGCTAGTGGTTGCAATGACATAGTTCAACACATTATTCGTGTTTGTGGTGATGCTGGTATAGATAGACCTACTGGGCTACCAGTCATGTAATAGTTTAGCATTTAACCACATAACAATATGTAGTGGTTTATAATGATAACAACTGTTACAGTTTTATGCATTTACCATACTATCATTATTTTAGTTTCTTTTCCTTCTGATAAAAGTTTATTCTAAGACAGTATTTCAATTATGCTGACATCTGCCTTATACATTTTGTGTTTATTCCGCCTCTTAATTGCATTGTTTTCTCCTTTTTTTGAGGGGGGCATCGAACTCATGACCTTGCATTTGCCAAGCATGCACTTACACTGCTGAGTTATACCTCCAGTACCTGTTTTCTCCTTTTTTATTTTTATTTTTTGCATAATACTGGGGATTGAACCCAAGGGCCTTCACTTTCACACTGAGGTACTCCCCAGCCTTTTTTTTTTTTTGAGATAGGATCTTGCTATGCGGTTCAAGCTGGCCTTAAACTCACTTTGTAGCCCAGGCTGGTCTTTAACTTGCATGGATCCTCCTGCCTCAGCCTTCCAAGTGCTGGGATTACAGGCGTGCACACCATGGCTGGCTCCCCAGCCACTTTATATTTTTATTTTGTAAACTTGTTTGGAGATTCTAGCAGGGGGACACAGCTACTTGTCTCCCTTTGACTGAGGAAATGTGTCTCCTCTGTTGGGGGTGGTGGTTCTCTTCCACTGAGCGCGCAGCTTCAGGAGGGGATGCACCTGGAGTGGTGATGGTAGAAGGGGCCACCCACCTACACCAGCCAGACCGGCCAGATCACCCTAGTGATTAGTGGGTTCACAGATGTCACAGCCAGATTGCCCTCACATCCCATATTTTTATTTTGAGATAAAATCTCACTAAACTGCCCAAGCTGGGTTTGAATTTGCAATCCTGTCTCAGCCTCCCAGAGTGCTGGGATTAGAGGTATGTACCACTGTGCCCAGCTGTCTCGTCTAGTCTCTTCTCTTCTCTTCAGTCTTTTTTCTCTTTGGTCTTTTGGTCTCTCTATGCAGTTCAGGCTGGCCTTGAGCTCACTTTGAAGTCCAGGCTGGTTTTAAACTTGCAGTCATCCTCCTTCCTCAGCCTCCCAGCTGGGATAATAGGCATGTGTCAGCACACCTGGCTTTTTAAATTTTTTTTTCATTGTATAAAAAGCTTTAATATTTGTAAAAATAAAAAGATCTCATTGTGTTTTTGGCAGAGGTGAATCACACAAGAAGCAACACAAATAATAGTAATGAATTTGTACTGGTCAAACCACATGTATTTAAAGTAATTTTATTATAAAAAGGATACAGAAAAATTAAATATGCCTCAAAGGCCAATTAGAATAAAGATTTCAAATAATTTCAAATGAGAAGTGGTGAGTACTATTTCTGGGGAAAGAAGTTGAATGGTTTTTTGAGACAGGGTCTCGCTGTGTAATTCAGGCTGATCTTAAGCACACTGTGTAGCCCAGGCTGACCTCAAACTTGTAGCAGTCTTCCTGCCTCAGCCTCTTGAGTGCTGGTATTTCAAGTGTGTGCCACCATGTCTAGCTCCCATGCCCAACTCTCATGCTTGTTTTAATTTCCTGTTTTGCTCATTATGGCTATAGGGCAATAACACGAGCAATAGCTATATGTTTTCCACTGTCTCTAGAGAGACATGATCAAAAAATATGGTGAATGCTTACATATTTTTAAAAAAACATTTATTACAGTAAAAAGACACACTGCCATTAATCCCCCTCGAAATCCTTCTCTTAGCTTTAGACACTCATCATTCTTGCCACCTTCTGGAGCATGTTTGTCTATTTATTTATTTGTTTATTTATTTGAGACTAGGTCTCACTGTTTAGCCCAGGCTGGCCTCAAACTCATGGTGATCTGCCTGCTAAGCTGGGGTTACAGACATGTGCCACCATGCCTGGCAGTTTCTGAAGCAATTCTACATGTCCTCATTTGTGAGTGTCTTTCGTTGTACTGTTGTGGCTGCCCCAGTGTCTTGAATCATTTCAAAATGTTTACCTTTCTTTATTGTTTTATTTTGAGGAGGAAACAGAAGTTGCATGGTGCCAGATCTGGTGAGTAAGGTGGATAAAAATACTCCATAATGTTTTCATGACCCTACCTTTTCATTGCATGGCACTTGACAGCAGCATTCATCATGCTTTTGATTACACTATATCTATCTATCTATCTATCTATCTATCTATCTATCTATCTATCTATATTTTTTTTTTCTTTTTGAGACAAGCTTTCATCATATAGACCAAATTGGCCTTCAACTCATGGTGCCTCTCCTGCCTCAGCCTCCCAACTGAGATTACAGGCATGTGGTACCATACCCAACTGATTACACCTTATAAAGTCACTCAGAAAAGAGGATTTCTAGAACTGCTTCAGAAAGAGGCAAGAATAATAAGTGTATTCAAAACAAGGGTCATATTTTAAAGGGTATTAGTGGCAATGTATCTTACTGTCATAAAATACTTCTACTGTGTATTTTGATAACACCACATACATCATATACCCTTGATGTATAATATATGTCATTATATTTGAAATACACTGAATGATGTTTGCATGACAGTAGAATCATTTAACACATTACTTTATTGCTGCAGCACCTGACTGTAATTATCAAGAACAATATAATGTTAACATCAGTGCAATATGATTAACTGAAACTATAGACATTATTTGAATTTTATCAGTTTTCTCACTGATGATGTTTTTCTGTTCCAAAATTCTGTACAATGTCCACATTACATTTGGTTGTTATTTTGCTTTAGTCTTTTCCTTTTGTCTGCCTTTAGTTTTTGTCTTTTGTGACTTTGACACTTCTGAAGAATATTGATGAGTTACTTTTTACAATGTCCCTGTATTTGAATTTTTTTAATATTGTCTCATGATTGGGGTAAGTTTATACATTTTTGATAAAAGTACCATAAAATGTTTACTGTCTGCTTTTCTTTCATAAGACATTACATATATTAAAGAATTCAGCATGTCTCTCTCTCTCTATGGCCTCTTTTATGAGGCAGTATTTCTGTTACTACTCTATTGAAGCTTTCATCATAAAAAAGAATTGAATTTTGTCAAATATTTATTATTTCTGTAGTAATGGAAAAAAGTGACTTTTTTTTTTTTTAAATTTAAGACAGGGTCTTACTAACTTGTCCAGAATATGCTACAACTTGCAACCCTCTTGCCAGTATCTCCAGAGTGCTAGCATTCAGACATACACCACCACACTCAGCTAGGCTTTTTAACAAATGGTGCAGAATAGTTATTTAGAAAATTATAAAGTTAGATCCACATCTCACAACATATATAAGAAAAATTCCAAGTTGAGTGTGGTGCTGCAGACCTGTAATTCCAACACTCAGAAAACTGAGGCAGGAAGATTGAGGCCATAAATGAAAACTACAGAGAATGTCATTCTTGTTGGTAAATGTCTAAAGTTTTTTCCTCTAAAATCAGGAAAAGGGCAAGGATGTCCACTTACACCACCTTGGACATAGCACTGGAATTCTTAGCCACAACATTTAGGCCAAAAAAAAAAAAAATCTAAATTTGAAAAGAAACAGAATTATCGCTTTTCACAGATAACATGTCTCATATAAACCCTAAGGATTTTGTTAAAAACTCCCAAATCTGTTAGAACTAATAAAAAAATTCAGCAAAGTATCAGGATACAAATTGGCCAACAAAAACTATTTCCACTTTTGTGTCCAGCAATGAATGATCTGAAAAGGAATTTTTGTTTTGAAAAGGAAAATTTTAAAAATTCTCTTGTACAACATTAAAAATAATAAAATACTTAGGAATAAACTAAAATCACCATAGGATGCAGCAGTTTCAGTTGGAGCATATACTGAGAGAAATTGGAAACTGTCTCTTGGTGTTACATCTCCCCCATTTTCAGTAATTAAACTAGGGAAGCAGTATATGTGTCTAATGAAAGATACATGAATAAACACACATGCAAGCAGTGAAGTATAATTTACACTTACGAAATCCTGACATGCTACATGTGATGAATGAAATGTGAAGACATCATGCTAAGTGAATGTAGCTTTCCTTCCCTGTGACAAGATACCTGAGATGAGCAATTTATCAAAGAGGGAGGATTTGTGTTGGCTGAGAGTTTCCGAGGTTTCTATCCACAGCTGCCTGGCTCTGTGCCTTTAGGCCCATGAGGAACCAGAACATCTGGGCAGGAGTGCTCTAGGGAGGCCTGGCAGCAGGAAGAGAGGAGGCCCTGGCCCCACACCTGCTCCATGGGCTGTGTCCTCCAGGACCTACTTCTCAGAATCAGTCCTCAACCCTACTGTGTCCACTGCTTCCCACACCACCACCAACAGGGGACCCAGCCTTCAGCACATGAGCTTTGAGGGGCATTGAGGATCTGAACAGTACCATTGAAATAAGCCAGTCACAGAATATAGGTAGTGTGATTCCACTTATGCCAGGTACCTGGAGTGGGTCATTAATCAGAGATGCAAAGTAGAAGGGTGTTGCCAGGAAAAGAGGATAGGAGTTAATGAGGAGTTTGTATTTAGTGAGTACAGAGTTGTAGTTTTGCAAAATGAAAAGGGTTCAGGAGATTGGTATTACTATCGTAAAAATATATTTAACACTACTGAACTATATTCTAAAAAATGACCAATTTTATATTATGTGTATTTTGCCACAATTTAAAAAGTCATCTCAAAAAAGTTAACTTTTACCCAGTGGTTGGCATTGCCACCTTTGTAGGATTCTGTATTTCCTTATGTGTTTGGGCATAAATCTGGACTTTCTGATCTTTTCTGATCTTTGACCTGTTTGCCAGCCTGAACCACAATGATTTAATTATAGATGCTTATGGTATGTTTTACTATCTGATAAGGTTAGTCTTTCTTGTAGTTTCTCCTTTTAAGTCTTTTGCTAGTTTTCCCCTCCTTTCCTCCCTCCCTCATTCATTTATTTATTTGAGCCAGGGTCTCACTCGGTAATTCAGGCTGGCCTTGGACTTGCTGTGTAGTGCAGGTGAACCTTCTGGGTGTGAGCCACCATAACTGGCTTTTAAAAATTTTTTTTGACTTTTCTTTTTAAAAAAATTTTATTTAAAGAGGGAAAAAAAGTAAAACAGAAAAAAGGGTAGAAATAATACAGAATTTCAAAAAAATAGTAAAAAATCACTAGTTCATACATTACATATTGTTTTCTTGGATATAGTTGTTCAAGTTACAAAATTAAAGCATACAAAGTAGATATTCAAACAGTGAGGCTGCAAACAGTTCTGTTCACTAATCCAACAAAAACCTAGCAACATGGTGCTCAATCCTACACACTTAAATATGCATACAGTTATATCCTTTAGAGCACTTTCTTTTCCACCTTTTGCTTTTTAAGTCCATTTTTTGTTTAGTTATATCATGTTTCAGGTTGCTCAGTACCTTACTGATCCGTTTTGTTGTTGTTATTTACTTTTTAAATTTTTTATTTATAATTATTTTTTATTTATTTTACTTTATTTTATTTATTTATTTATTTTGAAGGTAGTAAAATATAGCAGAACAAGACAGGACAAAGCCAATTGAGGCAGTGCAGTGAAATTGGTACAGAACCTCACAGCAGGTTACCAGGATAACAGCAGTAGGTACAATAGTATATCTGACTTTCTTCACAATAGTTGTTCCTTCAATCAGGTAGAGCAATATTGAAGGAAATACCGAAATTATAAAAACAGAATGTTGAATAGAGCAATACCATTGATCAGAACAGAGCAAAACAGAGATAAAAATATTTGCCTTCAAAGAGATGGCAGAATAAAATCCCCCTTATTTGCTCTATCGCATATAGTCAAACTCCCAAGAGATGCTCAGATCTCTGGCTCTCACTTGCGGGGTGGGGGAGGGATGAGATGGATGTTTGAGTCTTAGCCTGCGCGCCGGTAGGCTCACAGCCACTTACCAGAGTGGCTGCTGGCTGCCTGTTTTCCTAGCGCCCCAAGTTCCAACATGGTGCAGATCTCAGGAAACGCTGATCTGGTTCTACTTTTTTTTTTTCAGCTTTTTAATTTATTTATTTTTTTGGTGATGCTGGGGGCTCAAACCCAGGTCCTTGTGCATGCTAGGCAAGTGTGGTGTTTGCTGTCAATTCTAAGATCAATTTGAACACTTCCATAAAATGGCTTTTTAGGACTTTTGTGATTATATTGAATTTGTAAATATGATGAAAATTTATAAAATTGAATAGTTTTATTCAAGAATATCCTGTGTCTTGGCCCAGGGATGTAGCTCAGTGGTGCGGTACCCAGCTAGCAGGCTTGAGGCCCCAAGTGCAATTCCTGGTAGCAAAAAAAGGAAAAAAATCATGTGTCTTTTCCATTGTTTCTGTTGTCAGGTTTTTTTTTTGTTTGTTTGTTTGTTTGGTGCTATAGATTGAATCCAGGGCCTTGTCTAGCCCATTGACTACCAGTGAGGTACACCACACACTTCTCTTTTGCGGTTATTTAAAAAGTTCCCACAGATAGGGTTTTTAAAAACATTATAAATCACACCAGGGATTTAGCTCAGTGGTGCAGTGGCTGCCTGGCAAGTGCAAGGTCCTGAGTTCCATTTCCAGTAACTGTCCTACTTCAAATTATAATTCACATATAAAATTCACTTATTAATGTGTAACTAGTCAGTAGTTTTTTAATGTATTCATAGATATATGCAACCATTATTGCTACCTAATTCTGGAATACTTTCATCACTCTGAAGAGAAACCTCACTGGGCATGGTGGGGCATGCCTATAATCAAAGCATTTGGAAGACTGAGGTAGGAGGCCTCCAGTAATTCAAAGCCAACCTGGGCTTTGTAGTGAGTTCACAACCAACCTGAAACCACCAGAGACAACCTACAGAATTAGAAAAATTACTCTTCAGACAGTGGACAAATATCTAGAATATAAAAAGAACTTAAAAAAAACCCTGACATCCCAAATTTAAAAACCCAATCAAAGCCAAGCATAGTGCACACCTACAATCCCAGCACTCAGGAGGCTGAAGCAGGAGAATCACTGTTTTAGGATAGCCTGGGCTACATAGTGAATTTAAGGGCCAGGCAAATAGCTCAGTGGCACAAGTGCCCGCCTGGCAAGTACAAGGTCCTGAGTTCAGTTCCTGGTACAAAAACAAAACAAAAAAACCCTCACACACTTAAAAAGTCAAAAAGTGGGCACCTGAGCTGAATACACACTTCCCAGATGAAGAAGTAAAATGGTGAGTAAGTACAGTATATAAAAAATGCCCAACATCTCTGGCCATTTGAGAAATGCATTTTAACACAGAGGTTCCATTTCTCACCAGAAAGAATGGCTATCATCAAGAAATGAACCAGTAATAAATGCTGGCAAGGCTATCGGGGGAGGGAAGGGAACCCTTCTCCATTGTCAGTAGGAGTGTAAATTGGTACAGCCACTATGAAAGCAGTATGGAGATTCCACAAAACACTGAAACTAGAGGTTCCATGTGACCTAGTTGTTGCCCTCTGAGTATTTTGCTGAGAGTTAGAGGCATCACACCACAGTGATACATTCACACCCATGTGTATAGCAGCACTATTTATAATAGCTGAATCCTGGAAACAGCCCACATGCTCATCAGCAGATGAATGGATAAAGAAAATGTGGTGTTTATATGCAGTGAATACTAACCTGCCATAAAGAAGGATAAACTGGAGACATTTTTAGGCAAATGGATGCATCACAAGACCATAATCTTTTTTTAAAAAAATTTTTTTACTGTTATAATAACTTTATCTTACATTTTACAGAAGTCTATGAACGATTTTAAAAAAGCACCTCCTTACCCAATCATGTTTCTCTGATAGTTAAAGAAGGCAGTAAGTATGTCAACAGTTTGCGCATTGGCAAGGATTTCAGATCAACCACTTGCCAAAGAACTTGGCAGTTTATTTTTTATTTTTTAAAAAAGATTTTATTTAAAGAGAAACAAAAGCATGTAGAGGGTAGAGATAATACAGAATTCCAAAAAAAAAGATAAACAATAAGAAATTACTAGTTAATAAATTATGTATTATCCTCTTGACAAAACAAAACAAATTCCTATAAAAACATAAAACCAAAAAATCATATAAAACCACAGTACAAGGTGATCTACAATGATTACTGCGTTGTTTCTTATTATCTTCAATAAAATATCTATATTATTAGGCATAATTGAATATAGCAGTATAATTGAGTATAGCAGTAAATAACAATATTAGTAAAATAAAACATTGTAGACAGTATAAAACTTCAAAGGCAGGTAATAATCAAACCATAGTGGATATTCTAGTGGATCTTGTCATCTTAAGTGCAGTTGCCTATACTCTCAGACTTGATACTATCAATCATAACAGCTTTGAATAAAATCTTTCAATACAAAACAGCGATCCAACAAACCAGATTCAATTACAATCAGTCATGGTAAAACTGTAGGTTTTACAGAGCTTTAGATTAAGTTAATAGGAAATTAAGGATGATTACCATACTATATCCTGTTAAGAACTTTGCAGTTTTTCTACCTTGTTTTTGATACAATGGTATATCCACTCTGATGGTAAACCTGTCCAGCCAATTCCTCAGAACACGCTTTGCAAATCAGTGGTGATTAACAAATTAGTTAGCTTTGGCATGGAGCTCTGCTCGCTTGCCTGTGACAGCCTGGAAGCCAGTTTTGATACTGGCAACAGAGCATTGAGAATGACAAGTTTCACACTGTAAGAAATAGAGCCAGGTGTCTTTCTGCAGAATTGTGTCTGGTGATTGGTGTGTGTGACAAGTGACATATTCCTTGATATATCTCCTTAAGACATTTTCTATCTGTTTCTGTTGAAATCTGCCGTTGATTACAAGTTGGTTATTACCATCTATAGAACCACTTGTACCCAATTCTGCCAATAAAAATGCAAGAAGATGTTTGGGCTGACGATGTAATAGTTTACAGATATCTATAAAGTTGACAAAAGAAGTTTTCTTGGTTTCTACTCGGACGACCTCTTGTTTCATGACAAATTTCCTTTTCTCTCCTGCTACCATATCTGGATTCTTTTCCCTCATGATGTTGAATACTCGATTCAGTAGCTCCTCATATGTGTAGTCTCTCTCTCAGCCTGCCCAAGCAGGGCCTATCTGTTACTGAATGAAATACCATCATCTTTTTTGCTGTCTTCATCTTCTAAAGTTTCATCTTCTTCTAGTATTTCATCCTCATCTGGGAACTTGACATTCTTCTTTTTCTTCTTTTTATTGCCAAGCATAATATCAAGGTCATCTTCTGGTTCACCTGGCCCTTGGATATCACTATCAATCTTTAGATCCTTTATACCCTCTTCTGCTTCATCAATATCAAATATCTTTTTAGTTTTTTTCTTCTTTTTCTTCTGATTAAAGAAATTCAAGTCATCTAGATCATCAGAAGCATCTTTCTTCCTCCTGTCCTCTTCATCAGCTTCCACCTCTTTGTCCTCAGTTGGTTCTGGCTCTACTTCTTTTGTTTCTGAGGGCTGAGTTTCTTCTGTCTGGGCATCCCCTTCCTCATCTGACATAAAGGGCTTCTTCTTCTTTTTCTTCTTGCTCATAGTAGGATCAAAAATCATCCCGTCCCTGGACATGGTTGCAGCTCTAGTGGGCTCGGCATGGATGAGAAGTAAGACCATAATCTTTTTTTCTTTTTTCTTTTTTTTGGTACCAGGGATCGAACTCAGGACCTCATGCTTGCCCAGCAGGTGCATATGCCGCTGAGCTAAACCCCTGGCTCACAAGACCATAATCTTAAGTGAAATGAATCAGACACACAAATTGAAGAATCATACTATTTCTTTTGTGTGAAAACACAAAGTATAAATAAGGAGCAAAATGGAGGATAGATATTATTCAAACGGGAAGGGGAACAAGAGGTGGGGGGGATTTAAAGGAAAGCCAAAAAATGGAAAAAATGAAAATAGAGCTGTTATTGTAAATGGGGAAGGAAAGACAATTTGGAGGGAGGGGAAGAGAAAGGAACCAAAAAAAAAAAAAAGGCTTAAAATGTGTTATGTACAAGTACAAATCCCCCATGATGAATGTGATTGTTGCTATAAACATGGTAGAATGTTTTAAGGAGGATTAATAACAATGTGTCTTTTACTGTAATAAATTAAAAAAATTTTTTTTCTAAAGTAAAAAGAAACCTTGTACCCATTAATAGTCATTCCTCAGCACCTTCACATCTTCTGTCAACCACTAGACAGTTTCCTCTTTCTATAAATTTGCCTATTCTAAATACTTCATACAAATGGAATCATACAATATGTAACGTATCCGTGGCTAGTTCTTTTCAGTTGGTATAATATTATCCAGGTTTATTCATGGTATGCCTTGTATCACTAATCATCCCTGAATATTATCAAATTATGTTTAATTGTACATTATACCATATTTTATTTATTTATCACTTAGTGGACATTTGGGCTATTTACACTTTTTGGCAGTTATAGTAATGCTGCTCTATATTTGTGTTCAGTCCCTCTCTTCTCTCCTTCCCCATTTGCAAAAGCTCTTATCTCCTTGTTTCCTATTTTATTTTGTTCTTTAATTCATTTATGCTTTGGATTTCTCATATGAGAAAAGCTATGCAGTATTTATATGTGTGTATAAGTGATTTATTTCACTTGACGTCATGGTCTCAAAGTACATCCATTTTTTGTTTTTGTTTCTGTTATATTTGCTTTTTGGCACTGTCTTGCCATATGGTTCAGCTGATCTTGAAGTCTCTGTGTTTCCCAGGCTGGCTTTGATCCTTTTCTCAGGATGATCCTGCTCCAGCCTCCCAGGTGCTAGGATTATAGGAATGTGCCGCCACTCCTGGCCAAGTGCATCCATTCTGAATTTTAGTATGATTATAGTAACCTAAGATTCTTGCTATGTAGTTCAGGCTGACTTTGAGCTCACTGTAGCACAGGTTGGCCTTGAACTTGTGGTGATCCTCCTGTATCAGCCTTCTGAGTGCTGGGATTATAGGTGTGTGTCACTATGGCGAGCACTTTTTTTTTCCACTGCTGGAGGTTCAACCCTGGACAAGTGCTAGGCAAGCACCTTGCCATGGAGCTATAGCCCCAGGCCCCTTAGTGTCTTGTGAGCTTGTCACTTTTTTGCCTTACATGTTTAACATTATAAAATATATTTTAATTTAGGATATTTATGTTTTCCTGTTGAATGAGACCTTTAATCATTGTAACCTCTTTATCTTCACAATGCTCTTAATTCTGAAGACCATTGTTTCTAAAGTAACATCATCTTTCACTTTTCATTATGCTACTTGGAGGCTGCACTATAGATAGGTAGGTTTCTTGCAAACAACATTTGGGTTTTATTTTCCTGTGTTCATTTTAATCAAATATGAGTCTATGTGTGCGGGGGGTACTGGAGAATGAACCCTGTAACATACTGAGCTACATCTCCAGCCCATTTATTATTATTATTATTTTTTTTATTTTGAAACAAGGTCTCAACTGCTAAATTGCTCAGGCTTGGCTCAAATTTGTGATCCTCCTGCCTCCACCTCAGAATGCTGAGATCGCAGGCACGTACAACCACACCCAGCTCAGCTTTTTAAAAAAAATCAATGTACTTTTGTATTTGTGTTTGTATTTCATTCTTTCATCAGTTATATCTTTTTTCTGTACTTCTCTTATCCTGCCTGATTTTGGTGTTCTTTTATACTTTTAGTGGTTAGGTTAAATTTTTAGTGAGCATATATTTTTTTAAATTTTATTTTGAAAGTAGTAAAAATACAACAGAACAAGACAGAACAAAGCCATTCAAGACAATTCAGTGAAATTGATACAGAACCTCACAGCAGGGTACTGGGATAGTAGCAATAAGTACCATAGTATATCTCATTATCTTTACAGTAGTTGTCCAGTCGATTAGATATAGCGAAATCAAACCAAAACCAGAACATTATAAAACCAACTGAAAGAGAGTATTGAATAGAGCAAAACAAACATAACAAAACAGTGAAAACAACCTTTGCCTTCAAAGAGAAGACAGAAGGAAATCCCCCATATTTGCTACATTGTATATATGGTCATCCTCCCAAGAGATGCTGAGACATCTCTCCCTAGTTGCTACCGGAGGTGGGGGTATGGGGGTGTGTGTGGGGGTGTGCTTGATTCTCAGCCCAAGTGCCCATAGGCTGAGCCGCTGGTTCTCCTCCTGCCCACACTGGAGGCGCTTACCAAGAGCTGCCTAAGTTCCACCTTGGCCAGATCTCGAGAGCACTGGTTCTCTAGTGAGCATATTTAACTTAAAACAGTATTTCCTAAATAACACAAGGCCTTTAACATTTTTCGATGCTGGTTTTACTTCTTCCTTCTTATGTTACTGTTGTCTAGGCTGCATTTACTCCTGGTACTCACTCCCTTATTTTACCTTCTAAGATTAGAACAACTATTGTACAGGTAACTTTTTTTTTAAACATATACTTCTGTATTTTTACTTTTGTGTTCCTTTTCATTGAACCTGATTTGAAGTTTCAGTGTTTTTTGTTTTTCTGAAGTGCATCCTTTGGTGATTTCTTTATTGATTGTCTACTGTAGATCAACTTAATGAAAATGCCTTTATTTTACTGGGTTTGTTTCTTTCTTTTTATTTATTTATTTTGTTACTAAGAATCAAACTCAGAATCTTGTGCTTGCCAGGTAGGTGCTTATGCTGCTGAGCTAGATCCCCAGCCCTGTTTATTTATTTTTTTATTTGCTTGTCTTTTTTTATTTTTAAATTTTAAAAATTTAAAAAATTTTTATTTTTGTCTTTTTGAGACAGGATCTTGCTATGTATGTAGTTCAGACTGGTCTTGAGCTCACTTTGTAGCCCAGGCTGATCTTGAAAAGATCCTCTTGCCTCAGCCTCCCAAGTGCTGGAATCATAGGTGTGTACCACCACGCCTGGCTTGTATTTGTTTGTTTTTTTGAGCTAGGGTCTTGCTATGTAATTCGGGCTGGTCTTGAATTTGTGATGATCATCCTGCCTCAGTCTCTGAGTGCTAGGAGTATAGGCATGGGCCAAAATGATCTGTTGACCCTGTTTTGAAAGTGCTTGGAATTTTAGTTTGATATTATTTTCCCTTAGCACCTTGAGGGTATTACATTACTTTTTGCTTTCACTGTTGTTGAGAAATCTTGACAGTCTAATAGTCATTCCTTTGTAGATAATTTGATTTTCTCTGCTTCCTTTATTTTTCCAAGGTTTTTTTTTCATCCATTGTTGGGGATTGAACGCAGGACCTTGTGCATGCTAGTTAAACATTCTGCCACTTAGCTATAAACCTCAGACCTTAAGTTTTTTTTTTATTGTAGTAAAATATGTATATATATATATATATATATATATACATACATACATATATGAAAAGTTTACAGTCTTAGCCATTGTAAAATACAGTACACAGTTTGGCGTTATGAAGTGCATTTATATTGTTTTGTAACTATCACCAACACAATCTTGCAGAACTGAAATTGTACCATTTAAACAATAACTCCCTGTTGCTTCTTCCTCCTGGCAAATGCCACTCTACTTTTTTCTCTGTGCTTAGACTACTCTATTTTTTCTTAATTTTTATTTTTATCAGTACGTCTGCAGTACATAGTGATTATATTTATCGTGGGGAGTTGGTACATACACATAACACCCCTTCATTCTTTTGCTTTCCCTTGCCTCTTCTCCCTGTTCCCACCAGCTCTTGATTAAACTATTTTATTACCTATAATTTTTTTTTTTTGATACAGGGTCTCACTATGTAGTTCAGACTGTCTTTGAACTCATATGTAGCCCAGGCTGGCCTCAGATTCACAAAGATCCTACTTTTTCAGCCTTCCGAGTGCTGGAATCACAGGTGTGTGCCACCATGTCCTGCTGTCATTAAATTATTAAATATTTGTCTATTGTGACTGTATTTTTTTCCCTTATACTTCATGTGTGTTGTAGCAAGAGATGAGAATTTTGCTTCCTTTTAAGCTGAATAATATTCCATTCTATGTACGTACTCTCCTTTGAATATTCATTCTATTTTCTTTATTTTTTAGTAGCAGCAGTTGAACTCAGGACCTCGAGTTTGCTGTGCAGGTTCTGTGCCATTGAGCTATATTCCTGGCCTTTTTTTTTTTTTTTTTTTTGAGACAGGGTCTCACTGTACAGTTTAGGCTAGTCTTGAGCTCACTGCTCACTTAGTAGCCCAGGCTGGTCTTGAACTTGCAACTATCCTTCTGCCACAGCCTCTCAAGTGCTGGGATTAACAGGTGTGAGCCACCACACCTGGCTACTTTTTTTTTTTTTGTTACGGGAGATTGAACTCATGACCTCATACTTGCTAGCAGGCACTTACACTACTGAGTGAAATCCCTGGTCCTTTTTATTTTTATTTTATTTATTATTTTTTTATTTAAAGAAAAAAAAATGAAACAGAAAAAGGGTAGAAATAATACATAATTTCAGAAAAAACCCAGTAAGAACTCACTAGTTGATAATTATGTATTTTCCTCTTAGAAGTAGTTCAAGTTACAAAAGTAAAGCATACAAAGTGGACATTTAAACAGTGAGACTGCAATCAGTTCTGTTCATCTATCCAACAAAAACTTAGTAATATGGTTATCAGTTCTACACACTTAAATATACATGCAGTTATATCCTTTAGAATACTTTCTTTTCTTTTTCTTTTTTTTTTTTTTTTTGGTGCTGGGGATCAAACTCAGGACCTTGCACTTGAAAGGCAGGCACTTAAGCCACTGAGCTAAATCCCCAGCCCTAGAATACT
>PVLA01000452.1:31105-127025 GCA_004027455.1 Hydrochoerus hydrochaeris | reverse complement strand
CTATGATGTCTCTTGTTATTTTCAATAAAATTGTCTATATCATCAGGCATAGTATAGTTAAACATAGCAGTACATAGCACCATTAATAAAAACCAAACATTAGAGACATTATAGGACTTCAAAGTTAGTTAATAATCAAACCAGAATGGATATCCTATTGCATCTTGTCATCTTCAGAGTAGTTGCCTCTACTCTCAGACTTGATACTATCAAGCATACCAGATTCGAATAAAATCAGTCAAGACAAAACAGTGATATAGCCAATCTTGTTTGCCTCATCTCTGCTATGCTATTTTTCTGTCATTGTTGTTTACTTTTCTCCTTCATTCCACTGTCTGCCCCTTTCATTGAGGCCTTTCTGCCACTATTCCTGGAACCCTGGTGATTTTCTTCTCTCTCTCTAGAATGTCCTTCAATATTCTTTGCAGGGTTGGATTGGTGGTCACGAACTCTTCCAGTTCCTCTTTGTCATGGAAATATCTTGTCTCTCCATTAATTTTGAGAGACAGTTTTGCAGGGTACATCAATCTGGGTTGGAGGTTATTTTCTTTCAGGGCTTGGAATACTTCCCTCCAAGCTCTTCTTGATTTGATAGTTTGCATCAACAAGTCCACTGTGATTTTGATGAGTTTTCATTTATAGGTGATCTGTTTCTTTTCTCTGACTGCATTTAATATTCTGTTCTTGTGATGGATTTATGGGATCCTGATTATTATATGTCTGGGTGTAGATCAGTTTTGGTTGTAGCTGGCTTGAGTTCTGTATGCCTCATATATCTGAACATCGCTTCCATGTCCTATGCTTGGGAAGTTTTCCTTAATTATTTCTGTGAATAGCCTTTTTATTTCATTTGTATTTGTCCTTGCTTCTTCGTTCACATTTTTTATTCTTAAGTTATAAATCCTTTTGTCACTGAGCTGGGTGTGTGGTGGTGGATGCCTATAATCCCAGCACTCAGGAGGCTGAGGCAGGAGGATCACCATACGTTCAGGGTCAGCATGAGCTACATTGTGAGTTCAAGTTCAGCCTGAATTACATAGCAAGACCTCAAAAAAAGAAAAAGATTATACTCACCTAATTCTGTCACTTCTACTGTATTTTTTACTACTATATTGAAAAATAATAAATTAATAATAAAAACAATAAATTGGTTGGTAAATAGCAGGTTTATCTAATTTTTAGAATCATGTTTATTACAGATGATTTCTTTCTTAAATATGCCGTGTCTTTCCTTTTTGTTGTTGTTCCTATTAGAATGATTACATTTAACTGGTAAGAAAACATAACACTATATCATTAATGTTTTTAATTCTTATCAAATGGTAATTATCTAAGGTATGGTAGAAAAATTCAGTGAATGTTTAAACTTTTAAAACTTATTGCAGTAAAAAACACATTGTCATTAGTTTCCTTTTAAATTTTCCCCTTACTTTGAACACATTTGTATTGTTCTTGCTACTGTCTGAAATAGTTCTAGAAGTCCTGTTTGCTGTTGTTAGCTGTGCTGTTGTAGCTGAGTTGATGTTCTGAATTCACTCAAAATGCTTACTTTTTGTTGTCATTTTGATTGTGAGGAAAAAACAAAATTTGCATAGTGCCAGATCCAGTGAATAAGACAGATGAGGATACACTGTAATGTTTTCACAGGCCTAACTTTCTATTGCACGGCACTAGGCAGCAATATTCATCATATTTTTGTTACACTTTGTAAATATATCCATGAAAGAGGACTTCCAGAACTGCTTCAGAAAGTGGCAAGAGTGATAAACATGTTCAAAGCAAGGGTAGTATTTTGAGCAAACTAAAGGTATTGTGTCTAATTGTAGTAAATTTTTAAAAATTCAGATATTCACCATATATTTTGATCACACCTCATATATTCAGTTTTTTGAATGCTTGATTGTAAACTGCATGAATTGCAAACATACGCATAAAAAACCCAATTTTGACTGTTGTGGATAACAGGACATTAAGTATTCAAAAACCCTAGGGAGTACTTACATGTATATAGTATAGTTTATTTCTTTGTTTTTTAAATCCCCTTGTAGCTTTAATTCCTCTCTCTCCTTCCTCCTCCAGTTCCTTAATCCCATTTTTGTTCTCATTTATATTACTGATATTAGCTCATGGTATGCCATAAAATTTTTTTTGGTACCGGGAATCGAAATCACGACCTAGTACTTGCCAGGCAGGTGCTCATGCCCCTGAGCCAAATCCCCGGCCCCGCCTTAAAATGTTTACGTTAATTGAGGTTATTAGATTGCTGTACCTGGCATATCTTTATTTTACTTACTTATTCTTACCCTCCTTCTCACTCCCCACGCTTTTTCCCTTGTACCAAATTCCCTTATTGCAAGAGATCCAACTCCTAGACCCTTTCTGCCCATCTTTCATCCCTCTTTGTACTTTGCCTCACAGGATACCATATGGTATTTAAGCTTGTGTATCTAGTTTATTTCACTCACCATACTTTCCAGGTGTATCCATTTTCATGCAGATGTCTCCGATCTGTTATTCTTTATAGCATAGTATTATTGCATTATATATAGATATGACATTGTCTTTATCCAATCTGGATGGGTATACAGGCTATTTCCAGGGTTTAGCTACTATGAATTGTGTTGCTAAACAATTATATGCATGGCTGGGGATTTAGCTCAGTGGCTTAAGCGCCTGCCTGGTAAGCTCAAGGTTGTGAGTTCAATCCCCAGTACAAAAAACAAAAACAAAAACAATTACATGCATGTATCATTGTAGTGTGATATATTAAGCTCTTTGGGGAAAATACTTAGCAGAGAGATCACTGGGTCCTATGAAATTTTTGACTTCAGTTCTTTGAAAAATCTCTATACTAATTTCTATAATGGTTCTAGTTTACATTCTCACCAACAATGAAGGAGAATTCCTTTATCATCACCGCCTCATCAGCATTTGTTATTGTTTTAGTTATTTTTCTCATTGCTGAGACAAAATACTCAGCAGCCAGAGTTAAAGAAGGAGGAGTTACTATAGCTCACAGTTTGTAGAGGTTTCAGTTCATAGTTGGCTGGCTCCAAGGCAGGGTGGCATGGCATAGGGGCATCACAGAGGAGAAACAGTCATGGCAGGCAGAAGGAAGGAAGGCAGCAAAGCAGCAGGCAGCAGGCAGCAAGTGACAAGCAGCCAAAGCTGTCCTTTTTCCATCCCTTATGTTCTGTCCAGGCTACACTCATTAGGGTAAGCAGTACTCACCCAGAGTGGGGCACCCTTCATCCTAGCATTGTACTATGAATCAGTTCCAGCATCACATCTTTAATATGATCACACACTCTAGATCCAGCCATCTCCAAAAACTCCACCTATAACTGCATAAGGCTTTGGGGGGACTTCTAGATACAAACCATAACAGTTATTGTTTGATTTCTTAGTGATTACCATTCTTTCTGGAGTCAGATAGAATCTTAGTGTTGTTCTAGTCTGCATTTCTCTAATGGCCAATGACACTGAACATTTTTTCATGTATTTGTTGACCATTTGTATTTCTTCCTCTATAAAGTGCCTGTTCATTTCTCTTGCCTATTTTATGACTGGATCACAAAATGGGCAAGGTGGTTAATTTTTTTGAGTTCCTTCTATATTTTGCATATTAGTCACCTAAGGAGTAGCTGGCAAAATTTTTTTTCCCATTTGTTGTCTCTTCACTGATTAATTGATTCTTTTGCTATACAGAAGCTTTTTAGTCAGATATAATCCCATTTGTTGATTCTTGCTTATTGTTTGTGCAGTTGAGGTTCTGTTTGGAAAATCTTTCCTACACCTGTGTCAAGTATTTTACCTGCTTTATCTTCTAGTAGGTTTAATGTTTCTGATTTCAGTTCTTTGAGTAGAGATGATGTTTAGATCTTCTATCCATTTTGATTTTAATTTAGTAGATGGTGAGAGACCAGTTTCAGCCTTCTGCACACAGATAACCAGTTTTCCCAGCACCATTTGTTGAATAGGCTGTCTTTCTCCAATGTATGCTTTTGGGCCCATTGTCACAGATCAGATAGCTGATTATGTCAGGAGAGGTTTCTGTATTCGCAGTTCTGTTCCATTGGTGAACTTACCTGGTTTTGTTCCAGTTTCATGCAGCTTCTGTCACTGTTGTTTTGTAGCATAGCTTAAAGTCAGGCATTGCTGTGCCTTCTGCTTTGTTCTTGTTGCCCAGAATTGCTTCTGTTATTCTAGGTCTTTTCTGGGGTTCCATATGAATGCTAGGATTTTTTTTTTAAAAAAAGATCTATAATGTATGTTGTTGGCATTCTGATTTGGAGTGTGTTGAATCTGTATAACTTTTGGGAATCTGGTCATTCTGACAGTGTTTATTCTACCTATCTAGGATCAGGGAACATCTTTTTATTTTCTGCTATCGTCTTCAATTTTCTTTTTCAGAGAACTGTAGTTTCTTTGTAGGGGTCTTTTACTTCCTTGGTTAGGTTGATTCCTAGGTATTTCATTTCATTTCATTTCATTTCATTTCATTTCATTTCATTTATTTATTTATTGGTATTGGGGGTCAAACTCATGACCGTGTGCTTGCAAGGCAGGCACTTATGCCACTGAGCTAAATCCCCAGTATAGGTATTTCGTTTTTATTGAATCAATTGTGAATGCATTATTTTCATAATTTCTTTTTTATCCCATTCATTGTTGATGTAGACAAATGCTAATGATTTTTGTGAGTTGATTTTTGTATCCTGCTATGTTGCTGAAGTTTGTTATTCTAAGTGTTTTTGGTGAAGTTCTTTGGGTCTTCATGTATCGTGTATCTGCAAATAATGATAATTTGAGTTCTTCTTCTTTGTGTACCTTTTATTTCTTTTTCTTGCTTAGTTGCTCTGGCTAATGTGTTGAATAGAAGAGGTGGTAGTAGTCATGTTTGTCTTGTTCCTGGCTTGAGGGGGAATGCTTTTAATTTTTCCCCAATGAGTATGATACTGGCTGTTGGTTTGTAATATATAGCTTTTATCATATTCACATGTAGTCCCTCTATACCTATTTTCTTAAGGGATTTATCATGGAAGGGTGTTAGATTTTGTTTAAAGCCTTTTCTGCATCTATTGATATGATCATATAGCCTTTGATCTTCTGTTACATGATATGTTATATTTATTGACTTAAGTGTGTTGAACCATCCTTGCATTTTTACTTGGTTATGATGTATGATTTATTTTTATAATATGCTGCAATGTATTTACTAATTTTTTTTTTTTTTTGAGACAGGGTCTCACTATAGTTAACTCATGTAACCCAGGCTGGCTTGAACTTGTAGCAGATCTCCTGCCTTAGCTTCCTGAGTGCTGGAATTATAGGTGTGCACCACCATGCCCAGTTTACTTGCTAATATCTTTATTGGGAGCCCGGCCAAGAGTCCTGATTGTCTGTCTTAAGAGTATGACAAGAAAAATAAAAAACAGAGACAAGTATAGTATTGTATCATTGGCTGGGAAAGCAATGTCTCTGGATCGGAACTCTTCCACTCCCAAAGCAGCCACTGTTTATTAGGTGGTGTTGTGGTTTGTGTTTTTGTGGCCCCGCCTCAAGCCTCATGCAATCATAGATGCTACCAAATGTAGTGTTTGTGATTGGTTCATTGTCTAGCCCTTAGATTGGTGGTGTGAGTGTTTCACCCTCCCAGGGGTGGAGCCAAGATATGTATTGACAGGAAAAAGGTGTGTCTCGCTTTCTTGCCTGTTCCTGCCCTGTTATTTGCAGTGGGCGTAAATGGTGGTCCCGCCATACCACTCTGCTGCTTGGAGCCAACTAAATATAGACTAAAACCTCCAACCTGTAAGAAATAAATCTTTCCTTTCCTAACTTTGGGTGTCAGGTATTTTGTCTCAACAACAGATAAAAAGTAAGACAGAATTTGGTCCTGTTCAGTGGGGTCCTTGCTGTGACTATACCTGACCATGTGGTTCAAGAGTCTTTAAAAATGGCTTGTGTGCAGAGTTTAAAAAGGTTCAAATATGGTGCCTAAATGCATACAGCTGAAACAGCTTAGGCTGTTCTGTAGAGGAGATTCTGGTCAGAGCTCAGGAGACCAAAAGGTGGATAAAAAAAACCTGCTGGTAAGACCAGGCTTGAGAGATTGAGACTGGGGAAAAAAAAAAAATCACATTGGTGTTGGACCCCACACAATGTGTGTTATGGCTTGGCAAAAAGTTTGTCTGCATTTTACTTGTGTTCATAGACTTTGCGTGAAACTGAGATTAAGGGCGATAGACCATTGATTAATCTGGCAAAGAAAATTTCAAGACAGTCAATTATAAAGTCAGTGGCAGGGCTATTGTTGAAGGTCTTCTGCCAGATTTATGTTGTGAATCAAGAGCAAAGAGCCCAGTGGGATAATTTAAAACGTGGGTTTGGCCAAAACAAACAAACAAACCCCCCAAAAAGCCCAAAACAAAAAACAAAAACAAAAAAGAAAACTCCAGTAAAGCTGTAGACTGTAAAGATACAGCCAAAACCTTGATTGTTGAGAAAAAACAGAAAATTTAAAAAGATGGCCCAGGGCCATCTTGAGAAGCAGCGGGTTTTCACCTTTTACAGCCTCAGGCTGCCAAAAGTGAAAGACTTTGCTCAGACGAAAAGCCACAGAGTGCCACATTCTAGAGTGGCAACTGAGATCACAGGAGGTTCCAAAATGGCAGCAACCACACCAGATTCCAAAATGGTGGTGGCATTGAAAAGCTTTTCTTCACAGTCAGGTTCAGAGAGCTCAGCGATTCAGACATTCAACCCCTACAGCCAAGAGAAAAAAAAAAGCCTCGCTCCTGCTCCATCTGGCAGCAGACCTTGTTGGCATCCACTTGGAGCTGGTTGTAGGTATAAGAAAAAAAAATGCACAAGTTCTGAGTGTAAAACAGCTTCCACACCCATTGCAAAAGGCCTGGGAGGCCAAGCAGTGTGCCCGAGAGGGCAGTATGTAAAGATATAAGAGTAAAACTAAAGATACAGTACATACCCCAAAAGTTTAAAAAAGCCCCAAAAATGATTCATCTAAGAAAAGCTGCAAAAACCAAACAGAGGGGTTTAAGAAAAAAGCTGAGAGAGTCAGAATCCCTAAAAGTACCATGGGCGTGGAATCATCCAAACCTTTTAGAACTTACAACCAGATTGCTTCAGATGCTCAGCATAAAACTCCAAGGCTTAATGTTTGCCCTGTCGGGTTTTAGACTTGTTTTGGTTCCAATCCTTGGTATTCCTGTTTATAACTTTTAAAATGGTGATGTTTATTTTGTTCCTTTGCATTTTGGAAATGTTTAACTTTGTCTCATTTGTACAAGGGATTACAGTTAAGAGTTTGCCATAGATCTCAGAAGAAACTTGAGACTTAGACTTTTCAGCAATGCTGAAACTGTTAGGACTGTAGCCACTCTTGGGGACAGACTAAAGGTCTTTTTCATAAAGGATGTGTATGAGTCTTTGGGGGCCAAGGGTGGTATGTCATGATTTATGTCAGTGGTCCCAAGCCTCATGGAATTATGGACTTCAGCCAAATCTAGCGTTTATGATTGGTTTGTTTTCTAGCACTCAGATTGGAGGTGTGAGTGCTGCACCCGCCTAGCGGTGGAGCCAGGATATGGTGTATTGATGAGGGGAGAAAGATGTGTGTGTCTCTTGCTTAACACTTCCTGCCTTGTTGTTTGCCGTAGCCATGAAGGGCAGCCCCGCCATGTCACCCTGCCACTTGGAGCCAGCTACAACCTGTAAAAAATAAACCTTTCCTTCCCTAACTTTGGACGTCAGATATTTTGTCTCAATAACAAATAAAAAGTAACTAGGACAGGTATATACACTGATAGGTGGGGCTAGCAAAGGATTACAATCTGCAGAAGACTCAAACTCAAGAGGGTGTAGATGGTCATATGCTAAGAAGGATCTTGTCCTGAAATATAATCCTAGGATGACTTAAGAAGGTGTGGATGATTTTATGCTAAGAAGAATCTTGTCCTGGAGTATAATCCTATAATACTTAAGAGGGCATATATGATCTTATGCTAAGAAGAGTCAATGGGACATCTCAGGTGGGTGGTCACAATAATCCCAAAACTCCATTTTATACCATAGGGAAGTATGCAAAATTAACCATTGTGAATTTGTGTCCCTAATATATTTTATTGAGGATTTTTGCATCTATGTTCATTATTTATTTATTTATTTATTTGGTACCAGGGATCAAACTCATGACCTTGCACTTGCCAGGCAGGTGCTTATGCTGTTGAGCTAAATCTCCTGTCTGTATGTTCATTATTTGTATAGTTTCTCTTAGGGACCTTATCCAGTTTTGGTGTCAGGGTGATACTGGCTTCCATTAATGAGTTTGGGACCACTACATCCCTTTCAGTTTTTTTTGAAGAGCCTGAATATTGGTGAATCAACAGCCTTTTAAAGATTTTGTAGAATTTGGCAGTGAATCCATTGAGTCTTGGGATTTTTTTTTTTTTTTCAGTTGGTAAATTCTTTTTTACTGTGTCAATTTCATTGCTTGTTATTGGGTTGTTGGGAATATGTATGTCTTCTTGGGTTAGTTTTGGTAGTTTATGTGTGTCTAAGAATCTGTCTTATTTCTTCAAAATTTGCTAATTTGTTGGAATAGGATTTTTCAAAGTAGTTACTACTAACCTTCTGGATTTCCACAGTGTCCGTTGTGGTTTTACCTTTTCATTTCTAATTGCTTTGATGTGAGTCTTTTCTCCATTCTCTTGGTAAGTCTGGCTAGGGGTTTATCAATTTTATTTATTCTTTTGAAGAACCAGCTCTTTGATTCATTGATTTTTTTTTTTTACTACTTTTTTTGGTTTCAATTTCATTGATTTCCTTTCTCATCTTTATAATTTCTTTTCTTAATTTCAGTTTGTGGCTGGTTTGTTGTTGCTTCTCAGTAATCTTAAGATTTCTCATAAGAAATTTGGCTTTATTAATTTGGCCTTGCTCTGTTTTCCTAATGTGAGCTCTGATTGCACTGAACTTTGCTTTTTGGACTGTATTCTTAGTGTCCCTGAGGTTTGGTTGAGTTGTACAATCATTGTCATTAATTTCCAGAAAGTTATATGTTTTTCTGTGACCCATTGCTTGTTTAGGAGTATGTTGATTTTCCAGGAGCTTTTGCCTTTTCCAATATTTCTTCTGTTGTTGATTTCTGTTTGTATTGCACAGTGGTCTGATAGTATGCATGGGGTGATTTCAGTTATATTTACTTAAGCAGGCTTTCTGAACTAGTGTGTGATCTATTTTGGAAGAGTACCACATGCTGCTGAAAAGAATTTATACTGTGTTGTAGAGAGGTGGAATACTCTTGTATATATCCTCTCAGTCCATATGTTCAAGGGTGTGGTTCAACTCTGAAATTTCTTTATTGATTTTTTTGTTTAGTTGACATCTTTATGAAAGTGGGATACTAAAGTTCCCAACTTTTTTTTTTTTGGCTCAAGGATTGAACTCAGGACCTAGTGCTTAACAGGCAGTGCTTATGCCGCTGAGCTAAATCCCCAGCCCAAGTTCCTAACTATTAATGTGTTAATATATACTTGATCTTTTAATTTCAGCAGTTTTTGCTTTATGGAGATAGGTACTCCAGTATTCAGTGCATATATCCTTATCAATGTTATCTCATTTTGTTGGATTGTTCCCTTAACTGGTATGTAGTGAACATTCTTTGTCTTTTCTAATCATTGTTTTGTTTTTTTGAGCAGGGTCTCACTTTGTAATTCAGGTTAGCCATGAGCTCACTATGTAGCCCAGGCTGGCCTGGAACTCATGGCAATCCTACTGTCAGTCAGTCTCTTGAGTGCAAGGATTATAGACATGCGCTACCATGCCTGGCTTCTCATCAGTTTTAGTTTGAAATTTACCATGTGTGATATTAGAATTGCTGCCTCTGCTTGTTTTCAGGTCTTGGTGAATGAAATATTGTTTTCCATCCTTTAATTTTTAGTCTGTGAATATCTTCTTGGATTAGATAAGCTTCTTGAGTGTGGTACATTGTTGGATTCTGTGTTTTGATCCAGTCTGTTAATCTGTGTCTTTTATTCTTTTTCCTTTTCTTTTTTTTTGTACCAGGGATTGAACTCATGACCTTGTGCTTGCCAGGCAGACACTTGCCACTGAGCTAAATCCCTGGCCCCTGTCTGTGTCTTTTAATTGGAGAGTTGAGGCTGTTAACGTTTATAGACCTTTCCCGTCCTCATCGCAGTCCAGGAAGGTGTATACTTGTAATCCCAAGGAGAAGTTAGTGGCATTCTAGTGAGCTAATTCAGTCTACTACTTCATTGCAACCCGAGGCTAGAATAAAGACATATTTATAGTTATGGGGAGCGAAGGGGTGCTAAGTCCAGCCAAGCTGTAAGATGGGTGAACAAAATCCACACCCAGAGCCCAAACTAGGTTGTATTGATTCTCCATGAAGGGAGTAGCTGGGGGATGACAGTGAGAGTGGTGTGAAATATGTGACTTCTGTGAGCTGGGCTAGGTGGGCAGACTGAGATCATCTCTACAATATACAGAGAGCAAGAAATGCAGAGAGTAATCTACGTAACACAACTGAGGTAGTATCTAATATTTTGGCATTGGTGCTTCAGTTTTGATGTACACTCCTTTTTGCCTTGGGAAGTCATAGCCTCTTTCTTGAGGCCTGGCCCCAGCCAGCAGTGTGGAGCATGGCTCTTCTTCATCCCACCCCACTCTACCATGTATTTAGGGAGTCACTGGGCCGGGCAACACCGACCTTGCACTTTGCTTCAGAGATTACATATCCCCTCCTTAGCTCAATTTACATTTCTTCCAAGCCAATTGAAGGGACGAAAAAGTAGCCTAACCAGCTCTTTACATATCAATACATGGAGAGAGAGCCAAGTTTATCCAAAATGGAGATAGTTCTCTTCTTTTCAAGGAAAGTCAAGGAGAATGGTCTGGGGGGTTCCCCATAAACATTGAAAGATATTATTGAGATGTGTTGTTTATTTTCTGTCATTGCCTTCTTTATCAGTTGATGCATTCTTTGTTTTTCCTTTCCTCATGTTGTTTGCTGCTGTTCATGCATTGACCTCACTACTGATGTTTTTAGCTGCACTGGATTCACTGTTTGTATTGAGAATGTTCTTGAGTATTTTCTCTGCAGCTAAATGAGCACTCATATATCTTCTGAACTGGTGTTTTTCATGGAAATACCTTATCTCTCCCATCTATTTTGAAGGATAGCTTTGCTGGGTAAGTTAATCTTGGTTGGAAATTATTTACTGTTAGGATTTGAAATACTTCACTACAGGCTCTTGTGGACTTCAAGGTTTGCACTGAGAAGTCTGCTGTGAGTGTAATTGATTTACATGTGATTTTTTTTGGTCTCTGCCCTTAAAAGTCTATTTTTTTGCTGAATATCTTGGAATTTAATAAAAAGATTCCTTGATAAACTTCTCTTTTCATCATAACTGCTGTTCTGTCAGCATCTTGTATATGTTAAACTCTTTTCTTATATTTGGGAAAAGTTCCTCCATAATTTCTGTAAGCATGTTAGTGGATCTGTAAGTGCTATTTTCTAGTTTTTCTCTAACTCCAGTTAGCCTTAGGTTTATCTTCTTGTTGTCATCTAGTAGTTGCTGGATGGTCTTCTCTTGTTCTCTTATTTTCTTTTTGGCTTCTTTGATCTCTTTATTGTAATTCACTATTTTGTTCTCAACATCAGATTTACTGTCTTCGCACTGTACATTTCTGCAATGTATGAGTTTGATTCGGTTTTTTATTTCAGGTATTTCAATTTGGTGTCTTTCAGAGGATTCTATTTTCTTGCTGCATCTGTCAGTCAGATTTTGAACTGTTTTGGTTAGTTTGTCCAGTTTTTTAAATCTATTTCGCCAAAATTAGCATGAGCATATTGAGTGAAATTGCTATATGAACTTTGGAAGTTCATTTACTCTTTGACACATCTGTTTTCTTCATCTCTTCTAAGGACTTTTCATAGTTTTCTGCTACCAGGTATTTGTTTTTTTCTTTCTTTGTGACCCCTTGTTCTGCCTTGGGAGAGCTGGGGCGGGGGTTGGAGAGCTATTTCCTTCCCCATTCTCCTACATGTATCTGCATTTGTTCATTTACATATATATCTTTAAAAAGTTATATATGGCCCTCTCTTTTTTCCCTTCTTTTTTTGAGGTGTTACTATAGGTTAAGGACTAGAGAAGTGAGGAGAGTTTGTGGCTTATATGGAGATTTTAGTAGGATGTTGCTTCTCTGAATAATTTTCAGCTTTGTATGTCCAGTGCTAGTATTTACTCCTTCTGTTATTTGCTTTAAGCGATTCCAACTCTGTTCCTATGTTTTTTTTCCAGAAGAATTACTTCTGTTTATAAAGCACCCACAGATTCAATCTTGCGACACCTGTATGTGATATGCCTTGCTGATACCTTTCCCCTTTTGTCTATTCTCTGTGCACACTATGGCAGTTGATTATAGTTGCTCTGCAGGGAGCTAAGTGAAGTGACTTGGGGAGAATGGGAGGAGGTTGGATGAGTAGTGTTATATACTAAGAAGGAAGTTAGAAGGTAGATGGGAAGAAAAAGTTGATGTGGTGTTTGATTTTTTTGGAGTACTTTAGGTTGAGGTGGAGAGTATTCAGAGTTTTCAGAGGATATTTGGTAGGGGAAAGAGTGAGATATGGGAGAAAAAGTTTACTTTTTGGTTGAGGAAAGCTGTGTGGTTGTCAGAACTTGCTGATAGGGAGGACAAGCAGCTAGGTAAGATGTAGAAGATCCAAAGGTTTTGGATGGGGAGGACCAAGGAATAATACCAGTGAAGATAGGAGTGACTGTGAGGGAGCTAGGAATGGGGAATTTAAAAACTTCAGACGAGAAGTTTATGTGTTTGGAAAAAGAGTCTCGGGGGAAAAATTGTCTCGGAGGTTTGAGATGAAGAAACTAGTTAGAGAGCCAAGATGAGGGAGAGAACTTAACCACTTACTGAATTGGAGCCAATAAATGAACAAATACAGAAAAGTAACAACCTGATAAACACAGGAAACCATAAAACAGCACAACATAACCCCACATTACTGCATAAATCAGGAAGCATACAAAAACTTAAACCAGTAAGATGTCTCATGGGAACACGTTAAATGTCCTAATGAAGCATTGCATAAGTAAGTAACTTCTTTGCCAGAATCTGATGTTCATATGCCAATAAATCCTCTGATCCCTCCATCAAAATACTGAAGTTAACTCAAACACAGGACTTCTTTCTGCCAGGTTGCAGGCATTCTTGTAGAGTCTGATCCGGTCCAAGTTCTTGGGTTAGGAACTCTTACTGACTGTCTTTCTGGGTTTTGTGGTAGAGCCAGCAGACAGGTTCACTGGTACTAAATTGAGTCAAGATTGTTCCTATGCAGTCAAATCAGCTACAGAATTAGCAGGCTAATCCATCACAGTGGTGTCAGGGCTAGTTGAGAAGTAACACACCATGTGACCCTGTCGTGGGTCTCTCTTAAGCCTAGTGAAGAAATCTATAGTCGCAGCATAAGCATCCTAACAACCCAAGTCTTGCCCCATAGTTAACGTGTGCCAAATGCTGTGGCCATGTCTCCTCTACTGGTGGAAAACAGCATTCAACAGTAATTTGATAGAATCAGTTGTCTAAATCATAAGGGGTTTAGGGACATGGTAATACCAGAGAGGGGAAGAGAAAAAAAAGAAAAAAATTTTTAAAGTTCTCAGCTCTGTGGTATAGGAAGTAGGGGAACAAAAGTTCTATTGATGTAAGGGTGTATTATTATATACTAAGAAAGGAATAACAGGGAAAACTGGGTACAAAATTGGTAGTGAAAAATGAGAATGGGAAAAGATTCTATGAGATAAATATATTAGGCAAAAAGTTAAAGGAGACAAATGATAGAGAAGAAAGGTTGAGAATTAATACAGGAGAAAGAAGTCAGGCAAAGAGATATGGGTAAGAGTAGGAGGCTTATCAGGGGACAAGGGAGAATTCCGTTAGCCTTTATGATGAACTATATTGGGAAAAAAAAGATGAGAGAGAAAAGCGTACATACACAAACAGACTTGTAAAAGAAAAAAGGGTAAAATAATGGAATAAAAGTGTGTGGGGACATGTACAGAAGGAGAGTAAAAAAATAAAGAAAAAATAATGTGATCAAATAGAGAATAGTAAGAAAGTTTTCTATTGTTTGGACACCTAAAGAAGAATTCCCACAGAAATTCTTGAACTTTTTCTTGATGACAAAATTGTTGAATTCATTATCAAGTACTCCAGCTTACATGCTCAAAGTAAAGGTGTGCATCTTGGCTTGACTAGGTCCAAATTCAGATGTTTTCTGGGAATTATTTTTGTGAGAGTGCTTACATTTCAGTTCCTATAAGGCATGTGTTTTAGGAGTAAAGAACAGATGTGCATAATGTACTGGTCAGTGCTGCCACAAGATGTGACTGCTTGGAAAGCATATTTTCTAACTTGCATGTTTCAGACAATGCAAATTTGGATCCAGTGGACAAGTTTTCCAAGTTGTAACCTCTCATAAGCAGATTCAATGAGAGATACATGAAATTTGTTCCAAATGAAACATGTTGATGAATCTGTGGTTCCATATTTTGGTGTAAATATTCAGGGAAAACCTTTTTGATTTGGCTATAAGTTTTAGTGTGGTACTACAGATCTAGGCTTCATTTGCTGTTTTCAGCCATTTCAGATAAAAGCCCAGATACTAAAGATGAAGCATATGGTGTTAGTGCGTCATGACCTTCAGTGTTTTGAGAGACTTATGGAGAGGCACTGCTGGGTCAGTAATAACATTTTGTATTTGATAATCTTTTCACAAGTATTGCCCTTTTTTTTTTTTTTTTAAGTTTTTATCGGTACCAGGGATTGAACTCACGACCACGTACTTGCAAGGCAGGCGCTTATGCCGCTGAGCTAAATAAATGCCCAGCCCCTTTTTTATTGCCTTTTTTTTTTTTTAAAGTATATTGCCCTTCTTGATAGGCTCAGTTCAGTGATACATCAGGCAAAAGGTACAGTGAGAAGGGATTGATGTGACTCAAAAAAGAAAGAGGCACATTTGATTATCAGATTGATGGCAAAGACAGTATTGCCTGTGTGTGGAATAATAGTGTCACTGTGGCTTACCTGGTGCTGGTACCAGTCCCATGTCTTGTCAGCTATTCCTAGAAACTGAAAAAGAAGATTCAAGTTTAGCAGCCAGACGTGATCATAATGTACAATCAGTTCATGGGAGGTGTAGACAGAGCTGATAAAAACATTGATAAGTTTCAGGTATCACTTCTTGGAAACAAATAGTATTCAAGCCCTCTTTTTTCTGTTTGAAATTGATCTCATGAAATTCTTGTCAGCTGCATAAAACATATGATGAGAAGCCAATGGGTTTTCTGGAGTTTTGTCAGTTTATGGTTTGCCATGATCTGGAGGCCCATGGTCATCCTCCAGGACTTGCCCAAAAAGGAAGACCTTCTCAGAAGTGGTGCTTTGACTCACATTATGATGGCATAAATCATGTGGTAGTGAAACAGGGAATGCAAACACGGTGTGCTGAATGTCATAAGAACACCACTTTCAGTGTAAAAACATTATGTTGCCTTACATCTGAAGTGTTCTGTGTCACCACTTCCTGAGACAGGAAACAGGACTATATGTACCATTTGGTAGTCATTTTGCCTAGTGTTCCATTTTTTGGAATACCACCTAAAAGGGAACATAACAGTTTTTTCTCTTCAGATTCTTGTTCCTTGAATTTTTCTAGGTAACACACAAATTTCATGAAAAAAATGTATAAAATTATCTTTTACTGTATTACATTTTTAAAAATTTAGATAACCATATATTTTGATCATACCACATATTTAATTTTCTGGGTACCTAACATCCTGTTTTCCACCGCAGTCAAAATTGTTTTGTGATGGCCTTGAAACTCGAAGGACAGGTTGGCAGAATATAGTACTCTTTGTTACAGTATGTTTTTCTTTTTTTGTTTTGGTATGGGGAATCAAATTCAGGACTTTGTACTTGTCAAGCAGGCACTGTGCCGCTGAACTATATACTTGCATTTTAGTGTGTTGAAGATACTTTTATTATCTTGCTTTTTATGTTACTTTTGAGAAATCTGATACTAGTCTAATTCTTTGGCCCTGGTAAATTACTTACCTTTTGGTTAGATGTCCTGAAGTTTTGTTTCAAGTGATTTTTATAAGAATATGTGCAATAGTTGACTATTTTGGTTTACTTTTCACAGGTGTCAGGTAGGGTCTTTCACTGTTTTTTTTTTGGAATATAGTTTTAATATTATTTTTATTCTATTGCATTTTTAGAGTCACCTAATGTCTGATCTCTTTTGCTTCCTGCATTTCAGTCAGAATCTTCATTTTATTTTCATTCTTTTTATAGGTTGCTTTCTTTTTTCTCTCTGTTTCACTTTCTTTTTTTTTTTTTGTAATGATGGTACTGGGGGTTCAACCCAGGGCCTTTGTAAGGAGCTGTGTCCCTAAACATTTTTATTTTTTGAGACAGAATCTTGCTAAGTTACCCATATCGTGCTGGAACTTGGGATCTTCTTGTCTCAGCTCTGAGAATGCTAGGGTTACAGGGGTGTGCCAGTGCATGTGGCTTGTATGTGTGTATGTGTGTGTGAAAAAGAGAAAGAAAGTGGCAGAGTGGGAGAGAGAGTCCCTGGGGATTGAATGTAGGGCCTTGAGCTTGCTGAAGAAGCACGCTGTCACAGCTACATCCTTTGGTTTTACTAAAATTTTTATCTTGCCTAGGTTGGTCTTGAACTTGTAATCCTTGTGCTTTGGCCCCTTGAGTAGCTGGACTATCAGGCATACATCTCCATGGCCAGCTTTTTGTTGTTGTTGTTCAATGTTTATTTTCTTTTTACATGTTCCTTCTAGATTTTTGTAATTTAATTTTTATTACTTATTTGATTTTTTATTTTTTAATAAACTAATTTTTCTAACTTTGTTTACTTTCATTGTTTGTTTTTGTATTTCTGATTCAAGGGTTTTCTCATATCTTCAAATATTTGTTTGAGGATATTTAATTTATATTTGGGGAGAAAACCATCAGCAGAAAAGTCTTTTGTTTGTATTTTCTGACTTTCCCAGTGCTTTTCTATGTGTGTGGGCTGCTTTTGTGTATATTTATTTCTACTCATTTGGCAGACAGACTTTTGTCACTCTGCTCTCTTTTGTGCAGTTTCCTTCTTTTTTTGAACTTTTTAAATATTTTATTTTATTTTGATTTCTTGAGATAAGGTCTTGCTGTATAATTCAGCCTGCCACTGAATTCACTATTGTAGCCCAGGTTGATCTCAAATTTGCAGCAATCCTTCTGCCTCAGCCTCCTGAGTGCTGGGATTACAGGCATGCACCACCACACCCAGCTTTGTGCAGTTTCTTTTTTTTGTTTTCTTCCAAATCCATTTTATTTTAGGAATAAAAAGAAGGAGAAGAAAAAGAAAAAAACTATAACAAAATTTCAAAACACATCAATTGGTGTAACAGTGGTACATACATTCATCCCCAAATCATTCACCCAGAGCACCAGATATCTATGCAGTTTCTTTTAAATGAACTTTTAATGATGATGAGAGGAAGTATTTTACCTTGATTCCTTGTTTCCTCAAGGTCCATAATTTTCCCCCTTGTCCCAACTTTTTTTTTCTTTCCCCATCCTCAGTGTGTCATTTCACACCTGATTCTCCCCTACGAGTGCTGTTTCCTAGAGGTTCCTTTCCTGCCTCTGCACCAGCAGTTCCTATGTGCCTTTATGTCACTGGGTCTGTGAACTGCCTTGTCTTAACCACTATTCATTCTTTTTCACGTGTGTTGCTTAAGTATCTTTATCTGAGTCTGATTTTTGTCTGAGCTTCCTCCACATTCTATGTGACCCTCTGCTCTTTCTCACGGAGTTGGTCTTCTCTTCTCAATGTGCATCCACAGCCTCGTAAGGAGGATTCCTGCTGGTGTTTTTTCCTATATTTATAGGTTTTTTGAAGGTTGTTGTGTTCTCAGTCTCCTAGTGATGCTAATGTTGCAGATACATATCCTGTATGGTTTTATTTATTCTTCTTGTTTATTTTATGCTTGCTTAGGAAGACAAGGGGGAGAGTTGGAGTTAGGTTTCATCCATTGTTCAACATCCCTGGCAAGGTTCAGAATCCCTTGTTAGATGACATAATTTTATACTTGAAAGATCCAAAAGTCAACTGGGGTATTATAAAACTTCTATAAGCAGTTAGGAAATTCAATTATGCACAGAAATATAACAATAAGTAGAAAAATATGAATTTTCTATATGCAGATAGTTTGAAAGATTTGGGGTAAGTCCTAATATGTAATATGAGAAACAACAAGCAAAAATGAAATGAGCCACCTCCAGCCAATAAATAACAAAAACCTGGGGTTAATCATAACGAGAAATGTAGAAATATACAAAACTTGTATCCCTTTCCTTGGACTACCAAAACAAAGTATCACAAGCTGGGTGTTTTATTTATTTTTAATTTTTTAATTTTTTTTTGGTACCGGGGATTGAACTCACAACCTAGCACTTGCCAGGCAGGCGCTTATGCCACTGAGCTAAATCCCTGACCACAGCTGGGTGTTTTAAAAGCAACAGAAATTTTACTATCTCACAGCTTTTTCTGTAGGCTGTAAGTTTGAAATTAATGGCAGTGTTTCCTCCAAAGCCTCTAGGGGTGGATCTTTCTTTGCCCCTTTCAGTTTCTGTGGACCCAAGGCAAGACTTTGACTTGTGGCCTTATGACTCATTAAATTTTCTCTCTTTTCGATGACCATCTTCCCTCAGTATTTCTGTGCCTTTTCTCTTTGTCTTAAAAGAACACTAATGATACTGGGCTAGAGCCCACCCTAAGTCAGTATGACTTCTTCATAACAATTACTTGCACAAAAATCTTATTTCCAAATAGAGGCACATTCCCAGGTTCCAGAAATAAGGACTTGAACATACCTTTTTTTTTTTTTTTTTTGAGACAGAGTCTTGCTATTTGCTAGACTCAAACTCCTGATCCTCCTACCTCACCTTCCCAAGTGTTGGGTGTACAGATGTGCTCTATTGTGCCTGGCACAAATATCTTTTTGGGAGTTACAGTTAACCTTATAATACCTGTATAAGAAAACATTTAAATACCTCCAAGGGACACAGAAGTAGATTTAAATAAATGGAAAGATGTGCCTCAAAGATGACCTTTGAGGAAAAAGGTCAGCATTATGAAAATGTTAAATTTGTAGGTTAATTAGAATTGATGTGGTACAATAAATATGTGTCAGATCCTCTCATCCCAGACTAGTTGTGCATATTGTAAAGATTAAATGGAAAAGTAAATAAAACAATGATATTCAAATAATCTTTGAAAAAGAACAAAATAAAATTGCTGGGCAAGGGGCCAGGGATATATCTCGGTGATACAGTGTCTGCTTAGAAAGCATGAGGCCCTGAGTTTGATTCCTGATACAAAAAAAAAAGATGAAAATTGCTGGGGAAAGTCATGGTGATGATGCATGCCTGTAATCCTAGTACTTGGGAGGCTGGGGCAAGAGGATCACTGAGAATTCAAGGCCTGCCTGGATCACATAGTGAGTTCAAGGCCAGTTTGAACTACATAACAAGACTGTCTCAAAAAACAAAACAACAACAATGAATTGCTAGGGTATACCATTTTAAGAACCAGTTGAATAAACGTACTATCATAAATACATTGTGCTAGTGAGGGTTTGAAGAAAAAGTACTTTTTGTACACTATACTGAGTGGAGTACAGTAAGTCCCTAATTTCGGAAGGAGTTCTGTTCTGGGAGAATGTTTGTAAGTTGGATTCATGCCTAAACCCAACAAAGTGAGTCTTATACAGGAAACCTGTGAAAGTTTGCAACTTTAATGTTCCTAGTCAGAGACTTACTGTGCATTTATATTTTATGCCTGTGTACGGCAATATAATCTCTCACAAGAGCTTGGCGTGGTGGTCGTGCGTGTTACCAGACAAATTTGGGAGACTCAGGCAGAAGGATTGGAGGCTGGTCTTGTTATTTCCAGGGTTGTGCACCACAGCCTGCTCTGCAACCAACTGGGATCATAAACCAAGTGTCAGTAACGAATTAAGGATGCAAAGTTTAAGGAAAGGTAGACACTTTATTGGAAAAGGGAAAGAAGAAAATAGCTAGCTACCCTGATGGGTAGGGGGCTCTGGAAAGATGTTCCTTTTGTTCTTGCTGGTTTTATTGGGTACCAGGGCCCTTTCTCCTTAATTAATTAGATTGGTCTCCTAGGCTGTCACAGATGGACCCCAGACTCCAAGACCCTAACCCCTATGCCATCATCCATGTTCACATTGCTAAGTGGGCCCCACTTGTCTTTGTTGGGGCCATATCTCTGGAATTTATGGTAGAAGGGCTTTACATAGTAATAAAATAAGGGGCTAGTGCACTAACACAGCAGCCCTAGAGTGGGAAAACATATATCTATATTTATATGTAGATATAGATAGTTACAGATATATAGAGACAGAGAGAGGTATAGGTGTATATTTTTATATAGAAAATTAAGAACTTTCTTTAAGTGGTTGCCCCTTGTCTTTGTGTTTTATTGAAGGTGTTGAGAGGCAGCTAGGCTAATTTGGTTAGGTGCCTCCCTGCCTGGCTTTCTCCATACTCTGTTTATCAGCCCTCCCTTGTCTTGTTTATTGTTTCCTCTAGTGAAGCTTTAACTCTTTCTAGAAAATCAGAAAGCACAATGAGGTCCTTATTTTATATTTTTTCCTGCCTACAGACCCCTTTCCTCTACAGTCTTGATAACTTAGACCTGTTTCAAAATAAAATAAATAGGATGAGTGATGTAGCTCAGTGCTAGATCAGTTGCCTACCTACCATGTACAAGTGGATTGCATCCCCAGTACCACAGAAACCAAACCAAACCAAACACCTCTTAATTGATACAAAGCAATTTGTATGTGAAGGTACACATGTACAAGATTATTCATTGTTCATAATAGCAAGAAATTGGAAGATTGCTTGAATTTCAACAAGGAACTAGTTAAATAATGTTATATTCATATAATGATATATTAGGCATTGAAGATGTTCTTTTTATATTGCTATGAGAAGATCTCAAAAGTATATTGTTAGAAATGAAGCACAGAACAATATATTTAGGGTTATAAAGGATTGGAAAAGTAGGGTCTGGGAACGTAGAGTGCTTGCCTAATGTGTTCAAGGCCTTGGTTTCAGTCTCCAACACTGGGGAAGGGAAAACAGAAGTTTCATATTGCTTGTGTATGCTTAAAATAATCTGAAGCAGATAACATAAACATTAGAACTTTGTCCATGCAGAGGTATAAATGTGGTAGGTGACAGATAGGGACAAGGTGAACAGCATCAGAAGAATGATATTTCACTGTGTAGTTGATGTGTTGTCTGACTCCTCCTCTTTGTCATGTTGGTATACTAGCTATTGAAAAAATTACATAAAAAATAATATACCTGCTCTCTTTTACTTTTTATTTTAAAATACACATTTTAGAAAGTTGTAAAACCAGTATAGGTAGGTGCCATATACCTATCACTCAGCTTTCCTTAAGTGATAACACCTTACATAATTATTATAGTATATTAATAAAATGAGAAATTTGACATTGGCATAGCGCAATTAGTAAACTACAGGTCTTACTTGGATTTCATCAGTTTCTGTATGCACTTTTTATATAGTTCTGTGACATGTTAAGATTCATAAAACCATCACCAAAATATGCAAAATTGTTCTGTTCCTACAGAAAAGTAGCAATGCTGTAACACTTAAAAAACAGGGACAGCCTGGTGGGGTGGTACCTACCTGTAGTCCCAATACTCAGGGGGCTGAGGCAGGAGAATTGCTGCAAGTTCAAGGCCAGCCTGAACTACATAGCAAGACCCTATATATATATAAAAAATAAAAAACATGACAGTAAAGCTATCATCATTAATTGATAACTCTATATTATAATATAATACCATCTAATAAGACTAATATGTAAAAATACTAAAACCAAAAAACTGTGTTATTTGTAAATACTTATATGAAAATGCATAAAATGAGCTTATTAGTATTTACCAAATAATGAAGTTTGCAAATGAAATTTAAAGTGTTAACATATGGAAATGTCTTTATATCTTGAGATTTCTGTAACCAGAATGGTTTCAGGTATTATCTGCAATTTATTTATTCATTTATTTTTTGGTACCAGGAATCAAATTTAGGATCTTGCACTTGCCAGGCAGGTGCTGTGCTGCTGAGCTATATCCCTGGCCCCTCATCTGTAATTTAAAAAATTTTTAAAGAATATGTGTAATCAAGAACACAACTATAGATTTCAGTAATTGTCTACTCATGGTACTCATCTGGTCATGAGAATTGTGGAGGAGTTGGAGAAGGCAAGATTTTGAAATAAGTTGTTTTGTAATATATTTTTCTATAATGCTGATTTTTTAAAAAAATCATGAACATGCATAATTTTTTAATTGAAAAAAATTTAAAATGCAAATCTGTATTAAACAGGCCTCTTCTATAGGATATCTTTTTTTTTTTTTTTTGGTACTGGGGATCGAACTCATGACCTCGCCCTTGCCATGTAGGCAATTATGCCGTTGAACCCCTCTGTATCAATTATCCCCAGCCCCTCTATAGGACATCTTGAGTCAAATTAACAATAACATAATACATGACTTCCTTATGTGCCTTTTATCTCTACATATTACATTTACATGGAAATACATATCTGTGCATACACATGTAGCTGGAAGTGTATGTGCAGGTATACCATTAAGTTTCTCTCTTGGTGATAAGTTTTAGAGTAAGTTTTCTTCTCTATGCTTTTTTTGTGTATTTGGATTATTTTACAGTAAGCATGTGTTTTAGTCTCCTGCTTCCCCTAAAATTGTTTTTAAGAAGGAAGAGGAAAAAGGAAAGGAAAAAAAAAATCTGTACTCCATTTAAAATTTGAGACAATCACTGATAACTTTTGCTGTTAACTTTTGATTAGTCCAAATGTTAAGCCTCTGTCTTATTCTCTAGAATCTGTTAGGGAGTTGTGACTGGTTTCAGTATATAATAGATGAAAAATTAAGCAAACCAGGAACTGCACAAGTAAAGCAAGTGTTCTTACATGGTGCCCTTTTTCAGAAATTTCTTTAGATCATTAAAAACTATAGAATGCCTAATTTATATTCTTAAACATTTATAAGTAATGCAAACATCCTTTAATATGTCTTAAAAATGTTAAATTACTTTTAAGTGAAAACCACTTAGAACTTATTATTTTTTTTAAATTGGTACCGGGGATCGAACTCAGGACCACGCGTTTCCAAGGCAGGCACTTATGCCGCTGAGCTAAATTCCCAGCTCCAGAACTTATCTTTTAATAACATCTTGGAACATCTATGTGGTAACATCTCATGTTATCTAAACTTTATAGAAATTTAAAGTATTTGAACTCCTGACTCAATTTTCCCACCTGTAAAATGGCAATAACTATTCTGTAGAGTTAGTTTGGAAAATTACATATTAAGCAACTTATGATAGGATTATAAAATTGTTTCACTTTTGACTATAGTTAGGTATTGAAGTACAATAAGAATTAGATATGGTGCCATTTTCTTCATAGATTGCTTTTTTTTTTTTTTTTTAATGCTTTTTGTCGCACTGGGGATCAAGTGCAGGGCCTTGCACTTGGTAGGCAAGCCCTGTTCCTCTAAGCTGCATTCCCAGCCCTACACTGCGTCTCAGTGGTTGCCACAGTTTTGTCATCTTAAAACTTTATTATTGGACAAATTGAAGGTTTATTTATTTATTTTATCTTTTTGAGACAGTTTCACTATGCAATTCAGGCTGACCTTGAACTTACTTTGTAACCCAGGCTGGTCTCAAACTCATTGTGATCCTCCTGCCTCAGTCTCCTGAGTGCTGGGATTATAGTGTGCACCACCATACTTGGCTCAAATTGAACGTTTTATGCTAGCATAGTTGTGTACACATATTCACACCACTATCTTGTCTAAAAACTCATCTAACCAGTTGTGATAGATCAGTAAGGATAAGTCTTAACATTTGTGTTATTAATCTAAAACTGTGTATAAATGAGACCTTCCTAAGCAGCATATGTGTAACAGGTGATCTAGTGCTTGTAGTCATTGTGGATAAATGAATTAATGGTTTAAACTTTGGCTTATACTGCTTGATGAAAGAACCTTTTTGTAAGGTTCTTGGCAGGATTTTGAAATATGATTTTGTTTTAAAATTGGATGCTCTCATCTACAGTTGCTTCTTTGGAAAGAGATAAATGAGTATTATCTCTTAGACATTTGTTTTTAGTATTTAAGAACAAATACTAAACATTGATAATTTGTTAAAGTTACATGTGTTTGAAATGATAGTATCCTTTAGGTTTTATTGTAGGGCACACACAGGAACATGTCAGTAATCCAGTTTTGCCCCAGAATAAAGGAGAAGGAATTCTTCCTTAGCGAATTTACTTGGTGTAGTAAAACCCTGTGTCCAATTGCCCTTTAGTGTTAAGCTGCCAGCTTTGTCAGTGTTCTCATCTCCAACAGAGCTTATTCTGTTTGCTCCCTTTTACATGTCCTTTCTGTTGAGTATAATTGGTTTCTCACTTGAAAATTAAGATAAGCAAATTCACTGGGAACTTTATGTTAAATAAAATCAGTAAGATGAAAGAAGGCCTGAGGATTTGAGTTACTAGTGCCTGGATTTGTTGAAAGCTAATTCATTTCTGGGGATATTTTCCCCCTTACTGCTGGGCTTAGAAACTTATTCCAGTAAGCAAAAGTGGTTTGATTGCTAGATACATAGATTATAGATAGCAAATATATATTTATCTGGCACAATCAAGAAACAAATGAGCTGTTCACTTATTAAAGGAATACAAAGTATGTCTGATATTGCTCATTGTTAATGAATTAGAATGCAAATAATTTTTATTCTTTGGAGAACACAGTGTATCTCTGGTCCAGATCCTGCAGCTCTCCATTAAAATCTTTGAGAGGCTTCCCCCTAGCTGATTTTTTTGTCCTGTGCAGTCTGGCTTCCAATCCCATCTCTTTGCCGCCTTCTCCTTGCCCTTTGTTTCCAGGCACATAGATTTACTTCAGTTGCCAAACTTCCCGTATGCTGTTCTCCTGCTGATCTTTCCCCTGTGACCTTGCTTCCAATAAAATGTATCCCTCCTTCTTTACCCGTAGTTTATTTAGCTTTGGTTTCTTGGTGGGTCTTGTTTAGTTTTGTTTTGTTGATAAATTCAGCTTAAATTTAAGTGCCTTTGAGGAGTCTTCCGTAAAACCATCAGATTTCAAGTCCTTTGTTTTACGTGTTCTGCCCATCTTTTATGTCCTTATCATAGCATTTGTATATTGTTATTAAATAGTTTTGAAATGTGTTATTCACTACATGCTTTCATAGTTAAAATGTATGTTTCATGAGGTCAGGGACTGTGTCACTCTGTCCTGCATAATCTTCAGTGCCCAATATTTAATGCTCAGTGTCTTTACTACTCAGTCTTTGACATACAGCTGGCAGTTAGTATGTATTTGGCAAATAAATAAGCCAATTAGTGCTAAGAGAATACTATTTATTATTTCATTACACAGATGTGTTGCTGATTGCTTGTAGTGTTAACTAGATTTTTATCTAACCTGGATAAAAGCTTATGTAAAGTTGGATTTTCCTCAATCAAAAAAAATTGAATAATGAAAATAAAAATAAAAACAATTCAGTCTTTTTCCTTTTTAAAGTGTAAGATGTTGGAATGAGGAATAAAGCTCTGTGGTAGACCATTTGTCTTGCATGGTCAAATCTCTGGGTTTGATTCCCAGCATCAAAGAAAACAAAGCATAAAATGTTAGTTGTTCTCTAGGTAAGTAGCATACAGTAAAGAAAAAAGTTTTTTAAAAATTTGCTCATGCCTACTACCCTTTTCACATTAAAATTAGTGAAATTAAATGGACTCTACAATATATATTCTTCCATAACAATTTTTCAAGAAAGTTAATGAGCATAAATAGAATGCTGATTTAAAAATTTTTTGCTCCTAACAGGAAAATGACACTCAAAATTCTATTATGTAGTTTACTGATAGTTTCAGATATGTGAATGTGTTAAACGTCTGTGTTTTTTCATTAGATGAGATCACCATACATTATTAAGGAATGGAAATAAATAAAATACTGGTATATTGTTCATTTAATGAATATTTCTTGAACTCTTCATATACGCCAGGCACTGGATATATAACAGTGAACAAAAGGGATAGTATTCCCTGCCCTTGTGGAGTTTACATTTTAGTACACAGAGACAGACCACAGTTTTTTAATTGAGTAAATAAATGCAGAATGACAGCTCTAGATCTCTTATGAAAGAAAAAAGTAGAAGAGTAATAAGTAGAGACCCCTGACCTAGTCTGGAATTTAAAAAAGGGATAGTTTTCCTTGAAGAAATGACATTTGAGAAGAGATCTGAAGGATGAGGGATTTACCAGGTAAAAGTTCTAGGCAGAAATGTGCAGGGCCCTGAGGCAGGTAGAACATGTTTTTGAAGAATAATAAACCACCAGTGGAAAAAAGTCAGAAAAAGTTATCAGAAAGTGGTTCAATTCAGAGTTTGGGAAGTAGGCAAAGACCAGATCATGCTAGGCCACATTAAGTCTCTCAGTCCTTAAAATGTGTTTACTGAGCCTGGCAAGGTGACTCACGTTTGTAATCCCAGCATTCTGGGAACCTGTGACAGGAGGATCTCACCTTCCAACCCAGCCTGGGCAATTTAGTGAGACTTTGACCTAAAAAAAGGGAGAAAAGCCAGTGGTGGTGGCACACGCCTGTAGCCTGTAACCTAGCACTCAGGAGCCTGAAGCAGGAGGTTCAGAATGAGTTCAAGACCACCCTGTGTTACATAGTGAGCTCAGGACTAGCCAGAACTACAGAGAGACTCTGTCTCTTAACAACAACAGCGGCAACAACAAAACAGGGAGGGGCTAGGAATATGACTGAATGCAAAGCCCTGGGTTCTATCCTCAGCACCCACCTCCCAAAAGTGATCAGTGTCACACAAAATCTAAATGTCCATCAGTGGGGGCTCATGAAATAATAGTATAATGATGTGAAGTAATACTATATACAATTATTAAAATGAATGAGGAAATTTACTGCTTGAAAAATAAGTCTTGAAATTAAAAATACTATATGGTTTGTCCTATATGTAAATTTGATAGATTCTTTAAGTTATCCTTTTCACTGGATTTACTATAATAATTGTTTTTCATTTTGTTGCAATATTTTGAGGATGTATTTATTTTATTTCATCTCAGACATACTTTGTGTAGTATGATAGCATTTATGGTCTCATCTGCTGCTTGAGATCCTGGTTTCATATCCTGGCACTGCCATTTATAGAGTTGATTAATTGGACAAATTATTTTAGTTCTGTAAAACTGTCTTGTCACCTGTAAAATAAAAGTATACACCTAAAAATTAAGTAAATAAAAATATATGCCTAATAGAGTTGTGTGAGGTATTTAAGAGAGTGTGTAAATATGCTGATCACTTATGGTAGTTATTGTCACTTTAATGAAAATGTCTTCTAAATAATACCACATATCCAAAGGAGAATACTGAAGGAAGTTGCATATAAATAATGGTTGCCTCAAGTAAGTAGGATTATGGCTGATATTTGTGGGTTTCTTTTTTTCTGGTAGCAGGGATCAAACTCATGATCTTGAGCTTGCCAGGTAAGCGCTTACACTGTTGAGCTAAATCCCCAGCGCCTTTTTCTTTTTCTTTTTTTTTTCAGACAAGGTCTCTGCAGTTCACGCTGGTTTTTTTGTTTTCTTTTGTTTTTTTTGCTGCCGGGGACCAAACTCACAACCTCGTGCTTGCCAGACAGGCACTTATGCCACTGAGCTAAATCCCCAGCCCCAGATTGGTTTTGAGCTCACTTTGTACTCCAGGCCAGCCTCGAATTTGTAGCAGTCCTGCTGCCTCGGTCTCTTGCATGCTGGAATTATAGTGGTGTGCCACCACACCTGGCTAATCTTTTTCTGATTAAGTATTGGGGACTGAATCTAGGGCCTCGCACATGCTAGGGAAGTGCTCCACCACTGAACTACATACATCCCTAGCCCTTAATTTTTATTTTTTGCTTTAAGAGGATATATTGTTATGTTCCCCAGTCTGGCCTGCAATTTATAGTCTTCTTGCCTCAGCCTCCCAAGTAGCTGGCATGTGTTGTTCACACTTGCCCAGCTGATACTTACTTTTTATTTTGGGGCGTTTATTGTGGTTGTTATTTGGTGCTAAGGATCCATCCAGGCCTTGCACATGCTAAGTATGTGCTCTACCACTGAGCTACACTCCCATTATGGCTAATATTTGTTGCTTGCTTCCTTTTTTGTTTGCTTGTTTTGTGGTACTAGGGATTAAAACCAGAGCCTCATGCTTGCTAAGCAAATCTGCCACTGAGCCATAATCTCTAGCCTTTGTTTTATATGTTTTTAAAATTTTGAACTATGGGTATATATTTAACATTAGTAATACCTACTGTTTAAGCATACTATCTTTACTGGCATTTAATTTGTAGTAGTCTTTTATTGGCAGTATTGGCAGACTACAAACCTTGATTCAAATGATATTACTGCTTAATTCTAATTTATCTGTACTTATTTTTGCTTTCTTCTCTCTATTTTGATTAGAATACTGTTTTGAAAGGGTTTGTGTCTTGAGCTACTATATTGTGAGTGGAAGGGGAAAAGGACTTGCATTCTGAGACCATCTGTGAGAGTTGCATTGTCTAAAACTAATGAGAGATCATGGCAGATGGTGAGGTCAAAAGAGTGACTTTTGAGCTTGACTTAATGTGTTCATGAAGCTGGAAGAAGAAACCCAACTTTTTTTTTTTTTTTTAACTAATGGAAGACCTTGGTGATAGGAAGTGTATAATTGTCTGAATAAACACAATGCATCAGTGCCCAATTGGTTTATCACAGCAACTTCGTGAAACATTTGGTGTCACCTTTATTTAATTTGTAGATATTTTTGAAAGGTTAAACTATATATTGCAAATTCACAAATAATTTAAAAAGTATGAAAAAGAAGCTTTAAAAGCAGTTTTGAAGTGTTTCTTAACTAAAAGGTTGTAAACTGTTGCTCCAAGCCAGTGCAGCATATTTCTTAATTCTGAATTAAATGATTTCATTTTTTATAATGTATATTGAACTTCATGAAAAATGTAGTTGAGCTTTTTGGAGTGTGTGTGTGAAGGGGAGTGGATTACACGTGATGTTTGTTGGGAGTTTGGAGGTGCAGTTTAGTAAAAAGGCCTTGGGTTTAATCCCCAGTACAGAAAAAACAAAAACCGAAAAACCCAAAAAACAGAAAACAAAAAACTACTAAGTTCTCAGCCTTCTGACCATATAACATACGATATAAGTTTGGCCAGTAAAATAAGCTACTAGGTATCCTTTTCTTCCTTTTCTCTATTTCTTTGTGCCTAAATCATAACATTAATGGCTAGAGCTGGTTGTCTTTGTATATCTGATTCATTTCTGTGTTCAGTATTACATACAGTATCATATTTCCTAAAGGCTATACTGTTAAGTGGCATTGTGATCTTTGTGCAACTAAAAAGAAATTAACAAAATATAACTTTCAGCACAAGACAATAAGTAACAGTATCATACAAATACTAAGTCACATTAATGAGCTTGTCAGAACAAAGTGCAATACCTAGGAGACAGGATCTTGATAAGTTACCAAGTTACTAAGGTTGGGTTTGAATTTATGTTTTTTGTGGTAACAGGAGTCAAACTCAGGACCTCACACTTGCCAGGCAGGTGCTATGCCTGGCTTACAGCCCCAAATTTTAAAAATTGAACATTTTTGTGGTTAGAAGTGTTCAGAGGATTTATATATAAACTGGAGGACATTTAGCACATTGATTTATAGATCTGATTATTTTCAATTCTGACAAATGATGTTTGAATTACTCAAGTAATTCTGAAACAGGCATAATGACTGTTTTTCAAATGAAGACACTGGGATGTGAGGGCAATCCCGGCCTAGACATCTGCCACCCCGTGGGTGACCAGGATTGATCTGGCCAATCTTTCTGGCTGGGCGGGTGTCGCCTCCCTCCCTTACCGCTCCTTGCATGCACTCAGTGGAAGAGGACCACTATCTGAACAGAGGACTGGTTCCTCAGCCAGGGGCATATAAGTAGCCATGTTCCCCTTCTACAGTCTCCAAACAAGCTCTCAAATGAAGACACTAAAGCTCTAAAAGGTCAAGTTACTTGTTAGGATCATATAGCTAAGTCAGAGCTGAGATTGCGTCAGTTCACACTTTTTCTATTCTACTATACTGCTGCTTTATTAGATGCCTAGTTTAAATAGGACCTTTAAAATCAGCTTATTAATTTACTGATTTTTTTCTACTTCATTAATTTATACTTTTCCTTTTCATCTTTCTTTGAATTCCCACTTTTTAAAAAAACTTTTAAATTGGTGGCTTAAAGAATGTAAAGATGTACTGCTAAAATACTAGTTCAGATAAATCACAAATTTTATTATTTTTGTCACTTAGCTCTGAATTTTTAATTACTTTTTGTTATTCAACTCTAATTTTTCAAATTGATGTGAGTTTAAGTAATATAGTTTTATTTTCTAGGTATGATTTTTTAAAAAAATTCTTGATTTCATTGGGTGTTTAGCTCAGCAACATAAGCATCTGCCAGGCAAAGTGCAAGGTTGTGAGTTCAATCCCCACTACCAAAAAAAATTTCTTAATTTCTAACATAATTGCATTGTTGGTCAGAGACTGTAACCTGTATGTGTTCTCTTTGAAATTTGTTGCATCTACTTTGGTGTGGACAAATATGTAGGCAAATTTTATAAATTTGTACTTTAAGAAATGTTTCAGACCTATAGATAGAGTTATTAGATCAAGCTTGATTAAAATAGTTAACTTCTTCAAAATGTATTTATGGTTTAACCTTTAAATTTCTAGTTTGACTGTATCAGGTAGTTTGGTAAATGGTATATCAGGAACTTGTGCTTTATTATTTATCTCATTTAAATGTATATTACTGATGAAGCCATAAGAAGTAATTGATTAATGTAAAAGAGATGTGGTATGGAGGTTTGATTTTTCATGATAGCTTACAGTAGACCTGTAGCTAGAGAGGGGAAGGCAAAATGGTACTTGTGGTTTAGCTTTTACATGGATTTTTAAATTTATGTTTTCTCCACCATTGAAAAATTACAAACTCAGCATCATATTGAAAGATTAAAAAAACCAATATTATTTTTTCTTCCACCTCCATTTTATTTCTAGATTCAGATTTTCGCATCTAAGGCAGACATTTGTAGCCCTGATTTTTTTCAAGCCCCCATTATTTATGATTGTTTCAAATTAATTTTATTTAATCCTCTTTAATTTTGAAATAATTTTAAAATAAAAGAAAAATTACAAAAGTAGGGCAAAGAATTTTCCAATATTCTTTATTCTGATTCACCAATTGTAAATATTTTACCATATATGCTTTATTCTCACTTCCTGTGTATATTCAGATCATATGTTTTTTCATAGAGAATAAGTTACTGTTAGCATCGTCCTCCCCTCCTAAATATATTAATGTATATTTTCTATGAAAAAGGTATTCATAGAACCCCATGTTTCTTAGTGGGCAATGTATGTATGTATGTATGTATGTATGTATATATTTTGAGGTGGAGTCTCACTGTGTAGTCCAGACTGTCCTTGAATTCTCTAAGTAGCTGAGACAGGCTTCAAATGATCAGTCATGTCTCAGCCTTCAGAAATCTGGGAATACAGGTATGCACTCTCTTCTTGGCTAACACTCCACTTCTAACTGATCAAAATCTGGAATGGTAACCTTGAAACAATACTAGTTTTCCTGTCTGTAAACCTTACTATCTTCTATTACCAAAATAATGGCCTTCACAACAATTATATTTCTAACCCAGAGACCATTTTGGTCACACACTGAATTTAGTTTTCTTATTGTTTTAGTCTTTTAAAATCCGAAACATTTCTCAGTCTTCCTTTACTTTCCGTAACACTTAATTTTTTTTGTGTTTTTGTGGTGCTGGGGATCAATCCCAGGGCCCTCATGTTCACGGTAGGCAAGTGCTCTTTTAGCAGAACTATGTTTCCAGTCCTGGTGTTAATATTTTAGAAGGGTTTAGGTCTTTATTTTGTAGAATGCTCTTCAATATGGATTTCTTTGATATTTACTTAATAGATTTAGATTTTGCATTTTGGCCAGAATTACCTCAGTAATGATATTATGTCCATCTTAGTGCGCTCGAAGAGACTGTGATGGGTTTGTGCCGTTTTTGGTGATCATTGGTAACTTTGATCACTTAGCTACAGTTGTGTGTGTCAGGTTTCTTCACTGGAAAGTTTGCATATTTAATAGGTATTATGTGGGGAGATAATTTCAAGGCTATGTATCTTGTTTTCATCATACTTTCATCAGTTTTTAATATTTATGATTCTTGCTTTATTGGTTATTATGATAGTTATAAAATGAAGATTTAGTAACTATAATTTGTTTATATTTTAGTTGGCATTCTGCAAAGAAGGTCTTTTCCTCATCCTCCATTATCTCCAATAATCTTAGATTCTTATTTTAGTCACTAGATTTCTAATGTGTTATCAGAATGTTAGTACTCAGCTTTCCAGATTGTCTCCTCATAGATCCTTAAATGTAGTGCCTGTGTACTTTTGATGTTTTGATTATTTTTTTAAAAGCTCTTTACTGTAGAACAATAAGATGTTTAGATTTATCTTGCGCATTTCTTGTCTTGGCCTAAAATTAGCTTCTCCAAGAAGCCATGAATTATCTAAAGGACATAGGATACTATTTCAAATTTAAGGCTCTACCACTTGATTAAATTTAACTGTTTTAAAATCCAGTTTTCACTTCAAAAATGAGAATTAAAATGGTACATATTTCATAGGGCTGTTTTGAGAATTAAACAGTTTACCTAGAGCAATACATGTTATCTATTAAATATGATCTAAATGTTGCCTATTATTACATTATTATTCCCTCTTTTTTCCTTTAACAGGATATTCTTTTAAAGAATTATTGAAGACGAAGTTTTTTATTTTTGTTTGTTTTTAATGGCTTTTCAGAATCTTAAATAGAATACAGTTTGACATGATGACAAAAAATGTAAGTACTTGAAAGTTTTTAATGTGTTCTTTTAAAATAAGCTATGGTTTTTCCCATATACAACTATTTTGGTTAATCAAACTCAATTTATTAGCATGGATTTACAGTTATTTTTGTTCATGTAGAGTAGGAGATAAATTTTAATGCTATTGATTTGGTTCTTTAATGGGCACGACAGCATTCTTGTACATTATTGCCAACTTGTTCTTTCTCAACAGCTGCAAAATTGCTATCTCCAGAAAATTTCCCACCTGCTTCTCTTTTGGGTACTGTTATAAATTAGTTTTGATATTTGCTAGAGACCTTACTGAGCAAGTCACTTTTCTCTTTGGCTTAATCTTTTCCTTTGTATTTACTCTGGGAAATTTGTTTTCTGTTGCTATTCAGAAGAAGCTTGTTATCGTCCCTGAGGTGGTTTGTGCAGGAAGACTAGCAAGACTTTAGATGTTTTGGAGAAGTCAGTAGATTTTTTACTCCTGTTTGGGTAATTTCTGGATCTTCTTCAAGTATTTATTTTCACATATAGTGAAGGATTATGCCATAAAATAGTATAACATACAAGAAACTAATTTATTATAATTTATCATTCACAGATTATTGTATAGGAACATTTTATTGGACATTTAAAAAGGGTATTATTATAAAGATGCAGAGATGACTCAGAATTCAAGAATAGGAATACATAAGCCTGTTATGGGTTATATCTAGATGTCTCCCCAAAGCCTCATGTAGTCATAGGTGGAGCTCTTTGGAAGTAGCTGGATTTAGACTGTGTGATCCTGGGATTGATTCATACTATGAGGTTAGGATGAAGGGTTCCCTACGCTGGGTGTGGGTACTACCCACCCTAAGGGCAGGCGATAGCCTGGATAGGATATAAGGGACAGAAAGAGGGCTGCTGCTGTTGCTGCTTGTTGCTTACTGCTACTGCTTCTTTGTTACTTCACTACTTTGTCACCTTCTGCCCAACCTGAGCTGCTTTTCCTCTGTAATGCCTTCTGTCATGCCATCCTGCCGTGGAGCCAGCTGACTGAACAAACCTCTGCAAACTGTGGACTATAACAAATCTTTCCTCCTTTAACTTGGGTGTCAAGTATTTTGCCTCAGCAGTGAGAAAAAGTAACAGAGCCTCAGAAAGACCTACACCCAGAAGACAGAAATGTACCAGGAATTGAAGCAGTATTTGGTTTCCATATCTCATCTTGCTCTGCTTGTTGCCGTGTACCTGATTCATTTCTCCCACTCCGGTCTACTTTGCAGATCCTCCCCTCAGTTGCTCAGATACCCTTCTTAACATCTCTGTTTGTGGAAGGACCAGCCATTCAGAGGTGTGAAGGAAGGGAGGCAGCCCAACAGGTCCAATCTCAGCTTCCCTGAGGAGGACCTCTGGCATACCTTGCATCTGATAGCTAGTTTGGTTAAATGTGACTGGGAGAAGCAAGTGTCACATTGTATAGAGTGGCTGCTGGCAGCCACCACAATGTATGAGGAAACATGATAAAAGACTTCATGGGGGTCACATAACTTTAAATAGTACCCACTTTACACCAGAGAATAACATTAAGGAAAAAACCTTTTATATACATTATAGTATCCTCACTTACTTGTGGTTTCGCTTTCCACAGTTTGATAGTTACCTAAGGTCAACCACAGTCCAGAAATAATTAAGTGGAAAATTCCAGAAATAAACAAGTCACGAATTTTAAATTGTTTTCCATTCTGAATGGTGTGGTCAAATCTTGCACCGTCCATCTGGGGTGTGAATCATCCCCCTGTCCAGCTTACCCATGCTGTGTATGCCACTTGACCATTATTTACTTAGCTGCTTGCTCGGTTCTCACTCCGACTGTTGAGATACCATGGTCCTTGTGCTCAAGAGTTGTTTATTTTACTTAGTGATGACTCCAAAGTGCAGGGTGATTCAGATGTGCCAAACTGAACTGAAAAGGCAAAAGCAGAGTAAAGAAAAAAAAAGTAGAATACGATACTGGGAAAGAGAAGAGATCATACTCACATAATTTTTATCATAGTATATTGTATCTATTCTATTGTTATTAATCTCTTACCTTGCCTAATTTTAAGTTAAATTATCATACATAGTATGCATAAGAAAAACACATACAGAGTTTTGCACCATCTGTGGTTTCAACTACCCACTGGAGTCTTGGAATGTTTCCTTTGTGGATAAAAGGGACCTACTGTATCTCTTTTCTTATTCTGGGTTTTAATTTAAAACTTTTGAACACACTTTTAACATTGATGAGTAGCTATACTCAGATACTTCAACAGTCATCAGGATTTATTGAGTAATTAGGATATAGCACCATGCAAAAGGTTAAAGAAGACTTTTCAGTATTTGGCTTGTGTAACAGTGTAATAGCTGTGTTGAGTAATGAGAAGAGGAACTCTGGGAGAGGTACCGGATCTTGTGGCAAACACAGAAATCTTGTTTTGAACATACAATAGTTGAGAAACCTAAGAACGTCAAGGTGCACATATTGAGTAGGCAGTTGAATAAAAAAACTCTGGCACTCAGAGGACCTCTTAGATAGAAATTTGGAGGCATTTCGTATTAAAATTATTTTAAAGTAGTACGACTGTATTTGATTACATAATACATGCCCAGGTGAAGAATACTTGACAACCCAGGTCTGAGCATAGGCTTTTGCCAACATAAACATAGGGAAAAGGAGAAGTGGCAAAGGAAATACAAAGAATGGCGAGTATAACAGGAAGAAATCAGTATTATCCTTAAGACTTAAGGTCTCTGAAAGAAAGTTTTGAAAAGGGACTGATCATTTGTGTCCTATAATAGTAACAAGTGAGTGACTCAGGTGTGGAAGATACCTCCTTCTTATGGGGCTCAAATATATATTCAAATATTTATATTTTTAATTTCTTTTTTTCACTTTACATTTCTCTGAGAACAGTTTTTGTAAGGAGTAACTTATGCCTTACTCATGCTGTACTAAGTCTACAATGGTCAGAAATGATAAAAGCCATATTTAAAACAGTGTTAGAGGGCCAGAGATTTAGCTCAGCAGCATAAGCGCCTGCCTTGCAAGCGTATAGTTGTAGACTTTGATCCTTGGTACCAGAAAAAAAAGTTAGAAGTCAGGCCTAGTAGTGCACAACTATAATCCCAGCTACTCAGAAAGCTGAGGCAGGAAAATTGTAAATTTAAGGCTAGCCTGGGCCACATAACAAGATCCTGGCTGGAAACAAACCACAGTTCAAAGCAAAAAGTGGAATGTATGGATTTATGTAATTGAAAATCTGAGCCTACTGTGGTTGTAAATATATCTGAATTAATCAGGTTATGAAATGATGGTGTCAAGGACTCTTCCATCTTTTGGTTCTCTACGTAGTGATATATTGGCCTCCATAGCCCTTATACTTATCTTAGAAAAAGACAGAGAACTTTTTAAAATTTTTTTTGACAGGGAACTTTTATAGTATTTATGTTTCAGATTTCATGGAGGACTTTGGTTGGCTCTGCTCAGCTTGCATACTTAGATGTTAGAGAAGGATGTAGCCAGGCCTGGACCAGTGAGCCCGTTCTTGCTGCCATGCACAGTTGAATCTTTAATGTTAACATTCTTAGCAGAACTATATGGGGGTGGGGTGGATCATTCTGTAAAAGGAAGAGATGAGGAGCTAGCAGTGTATTCTTTGTATATAGGGTAAAATTCTTACAAATAGTATGTAGTATCCGGTGGTAGTCTTCTAGATCAAAGGTACAGTTGTGTTGTAATTTAAGCTCACCTAAATATATAAAAGTTTAAAATATACTTGAGGGTTTTTTTTGTTTTGTTTTCTCAACAAAACTTCTTTTTTAAACATAAGCTATAGTAATCATTATAAAAAAGTAGAAGATACAGGAAAAAAAAAAAAAGAAAAAAATTAATTGGACATGGTGGTCCAAGCTGTAATTTCAGCACTCTGGGAACCTGAGGTACAAGAATCACAAGTTCAATCCTAACCCAGGTGATAGAGTGACAACCTGTCTCAAAAAATAAATAAATTAATTAAAAAGCTTGGATATGGCTCAGTGAGAAGGTCTGGGTTTAATTCCCGGTAACAAATTTTGATTATTATCAAAAATTTTTTGGAAAAAACTAGTATATCTGCTATATAACTGTTTTACTACTTATATATTCTTACAACATTGTATTATGTACTTTAAGTGTATATGCTAAACTATTTTTTACAATTTTAAAAAAGGAATATCTAAATAGAAGACTTTGCTGGACCTGATTAAACAAAAAATGTGACATGCTATATGAGTATACTTTTTTCTTCCTGTTTAGTGAAATATAAATCCTTTTAAAATAGAATAAAAAATAGTTAATACTTTTCCTAGTCAACATTTTCTACTTTCAAATAACGTACTTTTAGACTTTAAACTACAAAATATTTTTGAAGCTGAAATGGATGGATACTTTCAAGTTTTTATTAAGTACAGTTTGATAGTATTAATATAAGCTTTAAATAGGCACCTCTTTTCCCTGTAGAGACCCAAGTTAGGAAAATAATACTGATTCTCAGTTGACCTTTATCTAAGTTTTTAGAGTATGATTTGCTGCTTACTAACGTGCACTTGTACAGCTGCTTAAAATTTTTGTGAATCCGTTTGCCGTTTCTCTATGCAGAAGTTGAGCACGAAGAGCAGGTGTTTATGTATAACAGTAACTGAGTAATGGTTCACTCTGTGGTGAACCTGTGGTTTTAGTGGAGGTTTTTTGCTGTTATTGTCATATATTAACAAAAGATATAAAATGATTGTTTTGAAGTTGTTCTACATATTAAATGGTCATGTTGCATCAAGCATGAAATGAATATATTAAAGGCTGTTGTTGCTTTCTTTTTGAAGCAGAACATAGACTTTTGTCTCTCTTCTTTTTTATAGCAGAATAATTAAGAGAGGAGCTTTTGATTGATTGAGTGAGGTGCTGAGAACTGAATCTAGGACCTTGACACTGAGCTACTTCCTCAGCCCTTTTCAGTTTTTATTTTGAGACATGGTCTCACTAAGTCACTGAATTGTCCAGGCCTGGCTCATACTTGTGACCCTCCTTCCTTAGCCTCTCATAGTGCTGGGATTGCAGGTGTGCACCACCATGCCTGGCTCAAAAACGGGAAATGTCTTAGTAATGACAATTTACTCTTCAACAAATTGAATATTTATCATTAGCATTTGTTAGCAGTTTTGGAGTCATAACACATGGCTGTTTGTTACAAATTTTGCTGAAAAGGGAATGCTTATGACTGATATACTTAGAAGAAACTAGTCAAAGCTGTTTCTGCATCATTATCTATACAGATTAATAAGCTATTTTCTAGATATTTTAGTCTCAGTTATTGCCGTAAAAATTTTGTTGATAGTACATTCCATTTATCTAATATCTATTGCATCAGAATTAATTATATTATGAATGATACCTAGAAACATTTCTGGTGACATACCTCTCCACAAAAAGCAACAACATTTAGTAGAGCATTTGACCATGTAATGAAATAATTAGCTCTTATATTTTGAAATTGTAAAGTATCAAATGAGTGAGTACTTATGAATAAGTAATATAAAGTAATGAATTTTTTACAAAATACATGTGCAAAGATAGGAGGTTTTAAAGCTTTGTATGCTTTAAAATCCTTTCAGGTTAATGGAGGTCTGATGAAAGCATGGTGACAGTACTTACTTAAAATACTATGTTGTATACTTTAAATTTAGTGTGAGGAAAAAAAAATATATTTTTTTTAATTTTTAATTTTATTATTTTTTTTTGGCTTGTGGTTCTGGGGATCAAATGCTGGGCCTTGCCCTTGTTCTTCCACTGAGGTACTCCCTGTGTGAGGGTAGATCTTAAATCTTACACACATACCTCTATGTGGAGCTAATAGATGTGTTAGCTTGGTTATGGTGAAAATTTCATAATGTAAACACATATCAAAACATCAAATTATAAAGAAGACAAGATGGCCAATCAGTGAGCAACAGAATACAAAGCCTCCTGGGAGAAACAACTCATTTGCCAGAATAAAACATCCTGGAGAGATCCAGACAGAGGGAGATGGATCCTCTTGACACAAGAAGAAATTAAAACATAAAAAAGCTCATCAAATACTTTGGGACTACAACTGAAACAGCTAAAAATTAAGGGACACAGCGTTTTCGCGGTGACCTGCCAAGTTTGCACCAGCTTGAATCCACGCCAGCTGGCAGAGCTGCCCAAACTCGTTCCCGCCACCACTAACAGGGAAAGCACAGCAGCGCTGAAGTCGGGGGTTGGTGAGCCCAACAGAGAGCAGAGCCAGTGAAGTTACCTTCATTAATCCACGGTCAATGCTGGGAATGAGACCCCCCCCCAGGAAGGGTGCGACCAAATGGGCGACATGTTGGAATTGGGCAGGAGGAGCCTGAACTGGGCATGACAGTGACTTCAGTTGGTTCCTCCCTCCCAAGAGCAGATTTGTGGGATTTGCTTGGACTGGGCTGTGCCCCTGGCCCGGACCCAATGAGCTGCCCCAAATCGATTCCCTGCGCCTAGCATGCACTAACCGGGTGAAGCCACCTGAAGTTTGGCTGGCCCAGTGGGGAGGGGCAGGCATACAGAGCCACTGCTTATACCTCAGTGACAAGAGCAGGCAGTAGAGGGTGTAGGTCCCTCGCCAGCGTGCTTCCGAGGAAACGTGGCCAACAGGGAAGAGGGCTGGGACCTGCACTGTAACCTGTATGGAGGAAGCCAGGGCCATGACAGGAGACAGAGGCAGGAGGAGGCCCCCAGTCCATAACCCTGAGAGCACTGATCCAGGAGCAGGAAAAATAAAGGAGACTGAGGGCGGCAAACACACAACATCAGACATGGCTTCAATGGACATTAAGTGATATCTTCGGGACCTTGTAGACGAGCTCAAAACTGAAATATTAAATCAGGTGAAGCAGGATATGAGTAGAGTAATAAAAGAAATGCTCTCAGGAAGCATCTCTCAGGATGATACAGACGGAAGAAGGGAGGAACACAAGAAAAGGAGAGAAACATTCAATAAAGAATATAAAGAAAATATAGAATACATGAAGCAGATTTCAAAGAGACTACCAGGAAATTAAAAACTCCATTGAAAGCTGGCAAAACTCCTTCAAGGAAACTAAGGATAGACTATCAAAACTTGAAGACAAACTTGCAATGTGTGATCATGAAAGGAAAGATCTCTTAAAAGCAACAAGGAAATAGGCAGTAACAATACAAAGGCTAGAAGATGACAAGAGAATCTACAATTTAAGAATAAGAAACATGAACGAAGAAGCAGGAATACATACAGGCAAATTATAAAGGCTATTCATGGAAATAATTAAGGAAAATTTCCCAAGCATGGGAAAAGAAAATGACATTCGGTTGTGTGAGGCATTTAGAACTCCAGCCACCTACAACCAAAACAGATCTACACCCAGATATGTAATAATCAAGATACCAGAAATTCAATATAAAAACAATATTAAAAGCCATCAGAGAAAAGAAACAGATTACCTATAAAGGTAAGCCCTTCAGGATCATGGCTGACTTCTTGACACAGACCATCAGATCAAGAAGAGCTTGGAGCGAAGTATTCCAAGCCCTGAAAGAAAATAACCTCTAGCCCAGATTGATGTACCCTGCAAAACTGTCACTAGAAATTAATGGAGAAACAACATGCTTCCATGACAAAGAGGAACTGGGGGAGTCTGTGACCACCAATCCAACCGTACAGAGAATACTGAAGGACATTCTAGAGAGAGAGAAAAACAATAACCAGGATTTTAGGAACAGTGGCAGAAAGGCCTCAGTGAGTGGGCCAGGCAGTAGAATGAAGGAGAAAACTAAACAAAGGCAGAAAAATAGCATAGCAGAAATGAGGCAGAGAAGGATAACTAGAAACTCTAACATAGATGGCCTTGATACGCTATATTGTTAATAGTGCGCAAGGATTGTTAACACACATTACTCACACTACTCTGCTTAGATGTATTATATTCTGTTCCAGTCATTCTACCTGTACTAGATTTGAGGGCACAGACAGTAACCCTGAAAATAACAAGATATAGTACGGTAATCATCCTTAATTTCCTATTAACTTAATTTAAAGCTCTGTAAAACCTACAGTTTTACCATGACTGATTGTAATTGAATCTGGTTTGTTGGATCGCTGTTTTGTATTGATAGATTTTTTTCAAAGCTTTTATGATTTATAATATCAAGTCTGAGAGTATAGGCAACTGCACTTAAGATGACAAGATCCACTAGAATATCCACTATGGTTTGATCATTACCTGCCTTTGAAGTTTTATACTGTCTACAATGTTTTATTTTACTAATATTGTTATTTACTGGTATACTCAATTATATTGCTATATTCAATTATGCCTGATGATATAGACATTCTATTGAAGATAATAAGAAACAACACAGTAATCATTGTAGATCACCTTGTACTGTGGTTTTATATGACTTTTTGGTTTTATGGTTTTTTTTTTTGGTTTTATGTTTTTATAGGAATTTGTTTTGTTTTGTCTTGCTAAGTTTTGTTTTTCCCTCTAATATAGAAGGGATAGAAATACATGCAGAGATTCATGCATGCATTTATACTCTTACTATTTGCCTATCTACTTTGTATGCTTTAATTTTGTAACTTGAACAACTATTTCTAAGAGGACATTATGTAATTTATTAACTAGCGATTTCTTATTGTTTATTTTTTATTTTTTTGGAATTCTGTATTATCTCTACCCTTTACATGCTTTTGTTTCTCTTTAAATACATTTAAAAAAATCAAATTATAAACCTTAAATATATAGTTTTTGTATGTCCATGATACCTGAGGAATGCCAGTTTTTAAAGATCCATTCAGTGTGGTAGTACCCTGAAAGAATAGTTGAGGTACTAAATTAGAAATTTATTATTTTACAAACTTGTAATATTCAGAGAATACAAATCTTCACTGGATAAAACAATATAATAGAAGTATTAGAGCCATTTATTTTGTTTTGTGTCAAGTTTTCAGAAACAGAAGATTTCTTTTCCTGTAAGCAGCATAGCAGATTTTTAATGCTTCATTTATAATAGCACCATAGTCAGATGTGAGGCCAAGTAGTCCTATAGATATTTTATTAAATGAAATAAATGAATTTAAAATGAATTTATAAACATGCTATTAAAAGTGCCTCAAATATAATACAAACTAGCAATTAATGTTAATGTAGGTTGGAGTATATGCTAAGTAGCATGCTATGTACTTCATGTGAGTTATCTCATTTAATCTTTATAGCAATCTGGATTGGTGAGTACTGGTATAATCTCATATGCAAATGAAGAAATTATACAACTTGATGAAGGCCCCACACCTTTACAAACTAGAGGGTGAACCCAAATAATTGTTTCATTTTAGCATTGTGGTGTTAACGGTCCTTATCTGGTTCCTTACATGTCATAGCATCAGAAAGTATTATAGATAATAATTAAGAACATTAAAAATTAAGAGTATTAAACAAGGATGGGCATTTTTATTTTTTGTGTTAGTGGGAATTAAAGGTGGTTTCACACATGCTAAGCAAATACTATGTCACTGACCTGCAGCCCCAACATTGAGTATGGAAAGTGTTTGTGTGTGTGTGTGTGTGTGTGTGTGTGTGTTTGTGTGTGTAATGCTGGACATTAAACAGGGCCTTGTGTGTACTAGGCAGTCTCTATTATAGAGTCACCTGTATTTATTTATTTATTATTATTATTATTATTTTAAACAAGGTCTCCCTGTGTAGGATTATAGGTGTGTACCACCTTGCCTGGCTCCTTTTTTTAAATTTTGAGGAAAGGGTCTCACTGAATTTCCTGGGCTGATTAGGAACTTGTGATCCTGCCTCAGCCTATAAAATAACTGGGATTACAGGCATGCACTAGGCCCAATTTAACTGATTGACTTTTGTGTGGCTATATGTGACATTAGATATAGGCCTCTGGTATAAACTAGTTTATGAAGTCCTCTCATAAAATTTAAGATGCTATTTTTTAATTTTTAAAACTATTTTATTCAGGTTGGTTTGACTTCCACAAACACAGAACTAAGAGGATTTATAGATCAGAATCTCAGTCCAACAAAAGGTAAGTATTAAGTAAAATTTTTCTGAATTTACCTCATTTGTTTTGTAAAATATACAGTTACAAGAATTATTTTATGGGGCTGGGGATTTAGCTCAGTGATGTAAGTGCCTGCCTGAGAAGCACAATGTCATGAGTTCAATCCCTGGTACCAAAAAAAAAAAATAAATTCTCTAGCTGCAATGTTTTTTATTTAGTCAATAGAAGAAATAATTAAAAAAAAGAATTTCTTTATGTATACTAATATTAGTTTGTTGTCACATACCAAATCATGTTGTATGAACATCAGTTACCACTGAGATGTGGAGTAGTTTTGTGGGACTTTTTTAAACATTTTTTTCCTTAGAGGTCACCAAGATCTTTCATCAGTGATCTTATTACAAAGAAAAATATTCAGACTATTTTTCTTGTAATTTTCTTGTTTGAGAGTCTTACTTTGATGTGGTTTAATTTATAAGGAATTTTATTAAAGAAACATTATATACTTGTCTTTTTTCTATATATTTTCATACATCATATTTGGTTATGCTATATAAAGTAATGTCATATATACAGTCACTATATTGCTTGCTAGTTTTTTGTGTCTGTAGTCATAAAAGATTTTTTGTTGTTATATTTTGTTTGTTTTTGAGACAAGGTCTCATTATGTATTCTAGGCTGGCCTTGAACTCATTTTATTGCTCAGGCTGAGCTCGAATTCACAGCATTCCTCCTGCCTCAGCCTCCCAAGTGCTGGGACTACAGGGGTATACCATGCCATCCAGCATTATAAAGGACATTGGGGTTTTTTTTTTGGGGGGGGAGTTGGTACTAGGAATCAAACTCATGACACCACACTTGCCAGACAGGTGTTGTGCTGCTGAGCTATATCCCTGGCCCTATAAAGGGTATTTTTAATGCTCTAAATTTTTAAGGTTTTATGAAAGTTTAGATCCACATTGAATACATATATTCCATATAGTGATTCCTTGGTTCATGTACTTGATTCTTTCCATGATTCTGGTTGCAAACCAAGTTGAGTGAGAAGTGCATCAAATTCATTGGTTAGGTTCAGTGCTGACATTATGGGGAAATCTGATCTGTTTCCCTTCCAATTCATTTGTAACCAGAATCCAGTTGAGTTTGTGAACCAAAGTACCACTCAGTGTGTGTGTGTGTGTGTGTGTGTGCGTGTGTGTGCGTGTGTGCGTGCACGCGCATGGGTATGTATGTATATAAGACTAACACATGGTTTACTGGGGGTGCTTATGTCAGAAATCTGATGCTTCAGCATTAGAACTTCAAGAACCAGCAATATCTTTTGATATCTTTGAACAATCTCTCTCAGTGTGACTGGAAATGTTTATGGATAAAATGATATAATGTCTAGAGTTACCATTTTTTTTTTTTTTTTTTGGTACCAGGGATTAAACTCATGACCTTGTGCTGGCCAGGCAGGCCTTTGTGAGCTAAGTCTTCAGCCTAGCCTTGCCTTTAAAATAATACCCTTCTTCCTATTGGAGGAAGAAGGGTAAAGTGAATGGCATTAGAGATAAAGCAATATTGTTTGTAATCTGACTGATTACACTGAGTGATGGCTTTGTGGGGTCTCGTTATCTTTTTTTCTTTTGCATGTCTTTGAAATTTTTGATTATAAAAGGGAGGGACCAAACATTCCATTACAATACAAACAGCTGTGCAAAAAACAAAAGCTTCCTCAAAAGGTTATGTCTAGTACAGAAGTGGAGAGGCTAGAGAAATCTGTATTTTAGTATAAAATGTCTAGCTTAATAATATTTGTGGTCTATAGTAATTCTATAGGAGTTTATTGTGAAACCACTGAAAAGATATTTTAGGCCTTGATGCTTTTCAACATTTCTTTGGTAGCCATGAAGCAGAGAATGAGGAAGTGGCTGGGGACAAGATACTCTTCCATGTTAAGCTTCTAATTACTTGTTCCTTCATCTAGACTCTACCTCCTAAAAGCCCATCCACTTAGGAAATCATGACTGAATTAGTCTATTAATGAGATGTACACCCTAGTGATCCACTTTCCAAAACCTCTGAACTCATGAGCCCTTTGGGGCACTGGGATAGAACTGTAGGACTTAGTGGTTTTCAACCTTGGGTCTTAGATGCATTGCAAAAGATCTTATTTACATTTGTAAGGTGAAGTTGTAATCAGTAAAATACAGATTCATTTTAAAGTGTTAATTAATCTTTGCTTGACCATATTTCCCTCAGCATCTCAATTGTGATTTACCATGGAACTCTGCATAGTTCTTTTGTTTTGTTTTGATTTTGAGACAGGGTCTCACTAGGTAGTTCAGGCTGGCCTTGAACCCACTACATAGCCCAGACTGGCCTGGAATTCATGTACTCCTCCTGCCTCAGTCTCTAGAGTGCTGGAATTACAGGTGGGCACTGATACCATGCATGGCATACAAAGTTTTCCAGATTGTCACATAACATTTCTCATACTTGAAAATACTGAGAATCATTGCAATATTATAGTAACATTAAAAAGATTATGTAAAAATACAGGGAATTAATTGCCTTAATTTTGTATATTGGAACTCAACCTTTTTTATTTATACTTTTGTCACTTTCCTTTGAAGTTTTTATTATTTTTTTTAATTTAAAAAATTTTTTTTGGGTACCGGGGATCAAACTCACAATTGTGTGCTTGCAAGGCAGGTGCTTATGCCACTGAGCTAAATCCCTAGCCCCCTAAAGTTTTTATTGATCACATATAACTTTGCTGTTAAGAAGCACCTGCCTGCCAAGTGCTAGGTTGTGAGTTGGCACCAAAACAAACAAACAAACAAACAAACTCCCACAAAACCGAAACCAAAACCAAAGCTTTGCTGTTAAAGGGGGAATCAGCCAAAAGTTGCCCCTTCCACTATCTATATCTGGGGGCAAGAACAGAGAAAGAGGGAAAGGTTCAGTCTTGAACAAGATTTCCCCAAGATGTGTACATGTAACCCCTTTTTCACCCTCTACTTCCCATTAGAGCTGCTGAATTGCTAAATTCCCAGAGGAACTGTGGGTACTCCACTTAAGTTAGCATCACTTTGTCTTATTGATATATTGAGATTCCATGGAAGATTTTAACTAGAAGGAGAGTTCTGTTGTTAAAACTAACAGAGGATAAGTGGGAACTTCTGACCATCTCTGCTTAGTCAGATGGCTGTCCCAGCACTCTATAGTACCTGGATTAATACCTTCCCTGTTATACCAAACAGCCAGTCACCAAATCTGTTCTTTAAATGTGATTGATAGCTGGGTGTGATGGCACACACCTGTAATCAATCCCAGGCCTGTGGAGGCTGAGACAAATTCCAGCCCACCCTGGGCAATTTAGCAATTTGGTGAGAACCTGTCTCAAAAAAGAGGGTAGGGGTTAGGGATGTAGTTCAGAGCTCAGTGCAAAGGCCCTGGGTTCAATCCCCTGTGTTGCTAAATAAGTAAATACAAGCATGCTAATGTAATATTCATATCTTGATTTCTTATTCCTCTTCCTCACCCCCATGTTTTACTTTTTCTCCTCCCACTCCTCTCCCCTTACCCCCAGGGCTGGAACCCAGGGCCTCTCTCATGCTGGGTTCTAGGCAAGCAAGTACTTTTAACACTATCACAGTTGCATCCCCAGCCTCTTGTTAATTCCTTTCCCCTTCTTTGCCATATATTCTGTCCTTGTCCTATTCTACTTGGATTTAGTAGTAACTTCAGATATTTATGGCCTCTCTCTCTTTGCAAGTTTACCTCCACTCATAATTTTGTCTCCACTGTACTGCTGCGATACTTGGTCTTTCTCTTCCTCACCACCTCTTCCTGAACTACATCCCCAGCACTTTTTTACTTTTTGAGACAGAGTCATGCTAGCTCCTTTGCGGTTTGCTGGGTTGGTTTTGAACTTAGGATCCTCCTGCCTTAGCCTCCCTAAGTGCTGAGGTTATACGCATGTACCACACTGGGAGGCTAAAGCAGGAAGATCCCAGATTCAAAGCCAAACCAGGCAAGGTAGCATTTAACAAACCCTGGCTAAAAGGTTCAAAAAAGGGTAGAGATGAAGTTCAGTGTGTAGGTCCTGTGCTCAATCCCTAGTGCCCCCCCACCATCAGTTCTGATGTTATTTATCTGGAATAGCATCAGATCCCAGATCTCATCTCATCAGATCCATGACACTGACCTTTACTCAAATGCTACTTGTGTCCCCAGACTGTGACTTGTATTTTTGACTAACTGGTGATGGTATTCCCTTAAATCCCTTTTGCATTAGATTCATTTGCTAGAATAGCTCATAGTACAGGGAAATGCCTTATGTAACAATTACTAGAGGTTACAGATAAACAGCTAGATGAAGAGACAGATACATAGGAGGAGGTGATGGAGGGGTCCTGAACACAAGGATTTTTGTCCTAGTGGAGTCGGGATGCACCCTCTCCCTGGCATGCCAATGATCAGCCTGGACTCTATCTGACCCCCATAGTTCAGGGTTTTTTAATGGAGATGTCATCACGTAGGTACAATCAGTTATCAACTGTTTTCAACCGCTCTTGCATCTCCACTGAACCGTGGGAGGGACTGAAAGCTCAAGCCTTGAGTCATGGCTTGATCTTTCTGGGGACAAACCTGCATTTAGGAGCCTACCAAGAATTACTCCATTAGAACTAAGTTGTTCCTATCTTCCAGGAAATTCCAAGGGGTTTAGGAACTTTGTGTCAGGAATTGGGGTCAAAGACTAAATATTAGAAAGAAAGATTCTTCTAGCACTCTTATCTACAAGAGTCAGGAACTGGGGCAGATAGCAAATATTAGAACAGAAGATTCTCTAAACACCCATATTGACCGGGAAGTTACAAGCATTTCAGTAGCTCTGTCAGGGGGACTTTGTGACAGGGATTCGTCTTGGTACCTGAGAGGGATTGGTTCTAGGAACTCGTATAGAAGCCACAATCCTTATATAAAATGGAGCAGTATTTGCATATAATTCTGCATAGCATCCTATATATTTTCAGTCATCTCTATATTACTTACAACAACTTGTTCAATGTGAATGGTGTATAAATAGTTTCTATACTGTAGTTTAGAGAATAATGACAAAAAACTGTATTATGTTCAGTCCAGACATAGTTGTTTTTTCCCTTCCTTCCTTCCTCCTTCCTTTCTTCCCTCTCTCCTCCTTTCTTTTCTTGGAAAGTCTTACCATGTTGTTCAGGCACTGCTTGAACTGGGTTCAAGTGATCTTTTTGCCTCGGCCTTGCTAGTAACTGAGATTACAGGTGTACACCATCAGGCTTGACTGAAAATGTCTTAAGTCTTTTGACTACTTTTGAATTAGATTGTTTGCTTTTTTGTTACTGAGTTTTAGAAATTGCTTATACTGTATATTCTGAAAAATAATCTCTTGTCATGTAGGAGATTTACAAATGTTTCTCTAAGTAGGTTTTCTTTCCTCTTTCTTAATACTATCCTTTGATGAGTAAAAGTTCTTAGGTTTGAATTATTTTTCATTGCCTTTGCAACATCTATGAAATCTAGTAAATTCAGTGCCATGAAGACCTTCTAAGAGCTTTATAAGTTTAGGCATTAATGTTAGGTGTTGGTTCATTTTGAGCTAATTTTTGTATATAGTATAAAGTGAGGGTCCAACTTTATTTTGCATGTGGATATCCAGTTTTTCAGCCCTGTTGATTGAAAACATTGTTTTTTTTTCCCCACTGAGTAATCTTGCCAGCACTCAAATCAAAAATCAGTTGACCAAGTTCATGGGAGTGTTTCTGAGCTCTACTGTATTCCTTCCATCTTTATGTCTGTCCATATATTAGTATCATCATGTTTTTATAATACCGTAGTTTTGGTATGTTTCAGAGTTGCAGAATGTGATTTCTCCAGCTTTACTCTTTTTCAAGATTGTTTTGGCTGTATAGGGTCTCTAGAAATTTTATAGGCATTTGAGGATATACTTTTCCATTTTAATAAAGTTTTTAGAATTTTGATGGAAATTTCATTGGCTCTTTAGATTACTTTGATTTCATTGACTTTTTAAATTGCTAAAGTCTTTCTATTCATGAATATGTTCTATTTAGGTCTTTAATTTATCATTTCATTTTGAGGTCATTATATAATATTCTGGAACTAGTTATTGGAGATATTTATACAATTTTGAAAATATACTAAAAATCATTTTAAAAGGTGAAGATTTTGGTATGTGACTTGTACTTTTATTTAAATAATTAAAAACAAAAACACTTTGTTCAACTCAATGTGTAGTTCTAGCTCTTTGTTCTTTCCTTTATGAGCACAATTTTTAGCAGAGGCCAAGATTTATAGATCCATTCTTAACTCTTATTCATTCCTGTGTCCCATATAATCTGATTTTTCACTCCATTAGTCCTCTGAAATTTCTCTTAGTGTTTCCCTTTTTTTCTTTTGAAAGCATTTGACCCAGTCAGTATCTTTTTTTTCCTTAATAAACTTTTTAGTATTGAGGATTGAACCCAGGGCCTCACACATACTGGGCAAGCACTATACCATTATTCTTAATAAACATCCCCAGCTCTTAATAAATTTCTAATTTAATTTAATTAATTATTTTTTTGCCCTTTTGTCTTTTTGAGACAGGATCTCACTATGGATCTCACAGGATCTCAGACTGGCCTTAAGCTCACTTTGTAGCCCAGGCTGGTCTCAAATTTGCAATGATCCTCCTGCCTAAGCCTCCCAAGTGCTAGGATTACAGGCATGTGTCACCACACCTGGCTAAACTTCTAATTTACAACAGTATTAGGCTTCCAGAAAATTATAAGGAAAATATAGATGTTCCCACATACATTTTACCTCAATATTAATACTTCACATTGGTATGGTATAGCTTTTGTAGCTGATAAATTGATGTCAATGCATTATTATTAACCACTTAATTTACCCTAAGTGTCATTTGGTTAGTGCATTTGTTTACATACTAACTCTCCTGAGGGTCACTTGGGCAGTTGTCATTTCAACCAGTCAATTCTTGTATTGAATACATTTTATGAAGCTGTCATTTGTGTATTTTTTGTTATCTTATAAAAACTAAAGAAAAATATGCAGTTTTTGGTCATCCTGTATATATAGTTAGACTGATAAGTGTTAACTGAAGTCTATACTTTATTTAGATTTCCTTCATTTTGGCTAATGTCCCTTTTCTGTCTTAAGAAAACATTTGTATAACATCACATTTCATAGTCATACATCCCTAAATTCCTCTTCACTAAAATAGTTTCTCCAACTTTCCATGTTTTTTTATAACAGGTTTAGAGGTGTACTTGTCAGGAATTTTGTAGAATACCTCTGCAGTGGGATTTTTCTGACGTTTTTGTCATGATTTGACTGCTAACAGTGGTTTAGAGACAGACAGACAGACAGACAGACACACTGAGACTCCACAGAGGTAAAGTGCTATTTTCATCCAAGCACATAAAAGATGCGCACTGCCAACATGACTTCCACCACTAAAGTGAACTCTGCTTGCTTAGCTGCAGCAGTGTTTGTCATCAGATTTCTCCAGTATAAAGTCACTCTTTACTGCCTCTCCCTTTCCATCCTACAGCCTCTGCAAGGAAGTTGTTATGTGCAGCACACACTTGAGGAGTGGAGAGCTATGTTCTGTCTCCTTGAGGACGAGTCTCTGGAAATTTAATTGAAATCTGCGTTAACTAAAACTCTTCAGCATGCAGAATTTCCCTCTTCTCTGTTTAGTCAATTATGAGCATGTCCTTAATTTTTGAGTACTACAAGATGCTTACCATTATCAGATTGTCATTTTCTAACTTTGAGTTCATGGTATGAAGCTGTTGAGAACCAAGATCTCAGTGCTAGATGAGATCATTGCTATTTGAAGGGTACCTTTCATTTTGAATTACTGTTATTCTTAGTGTCTGTTATATCACTTTTTGTCTTCCTTTTTTTTTTTTAACCAGTTCTGAAGATATACTACTCTTTGTTTGTTTTGCTTTTGAGATAGGGGCTCACCATATAGTTCAGACTGGCCTTGAACACAGTGAGCAGCCCAGGCAGGCTTCAAACCTGCAGCAATTCTCCTGTCTTCCGAGTTGCTGGGATCACAGGCATGGGCCACCGTGGCCATCTTCAGTACTGGGGGCAGAACCCAGGGGAGCTCTCCCACTGAGCTACACCCCAAGCTCTTCCTTACTTTTTGAGACAGAGTCTCGCTATATTTTCCAATTTGCGATCTTCCTGCCAAACCTTCCCTTAGTACAGGAATTGCAGACTCACAACACTGTGCATAGCTTGGTACAACAGTTTCTTAATGTTTCACAGAAGACAGTGCCGTGTAGACTTGTGGTTAAGAAAAAGAAGTGAGCTTGGTGGTGTGTGTCTCTAATTCCAATACTCTAGGAGGCTGAGGCAAGAGGATTGCAAGTTTGAGCCCAGTCCATATAAGTAAGTTGCTTGTAGGGTGCATAAGAATTAAATGAGGTCATATGCATAAAGTACCAAGTCTGCCTAACATATCGTAAGCATTCATTCTATGCTTAACTCCTTTTTCCTCTTGTTAATAATAATATTTTTATCTTCCTTTTTGGCTCTGCCTTGTTGGTTTACTCTTCTTTTGTCTTCTAATTGTTAATTTTCCACAAGTTTCTGTCTTAGGTTTTCTTTACACTTTGTACATTCTTCCCAGGTAGTTTCATCTATTTTCTTGGCTTTCTATATGGGCTTTGTATATAAATGATTCTTAAATCTCTATCGGTGGTTCAAATCTTTATCTTCAGTTTTTATATAGCCACTGATGTGTTGGACACCTTCCTCTGAATAACTTTAATGCACCTTTAATGTCCAGAATTAATTATTTCATCCTTTCAAAATCTACTCTCCCCTTTTCCTTATGGTAGTACTGAATGGTAGGACCACTCCCCTTTTGCCCAAATTAGTTATCTTTTTCTTTCTCTCTACTTTCAGTCAGATCATTTAAAGACTAGTTGATTCCATCTTTTATATTTCTCAGCCCTCCTTACCTATTTTCTCTATCTCTACTGCTATTATTTTAGGCCTGGATAACTGTAGCTCCTTTAGGTTTATTTCTCTTCATCTCTTTTGTTGTGCTAGCCATATAGTTGTTTTTTTTTTCCTCAAACAAATCTGAACAGATCTTTCCATGTTAAAAAAACAAAACAAACTTTTAACATTTCCTCATTGTCCTCAAGATAAAGTCCAAACTCCAATGTTAAAAGACTCTTCATGATGGGGTACCTGTTTTCACCTCTAGTCTTGCCTCAGACACACCTGTACTTCTGCCACATAGAGCTACTTTTAATTTTCTTTAGCCTCTCTGCATGCTTTTGCCTGTGCTTGGAACGCTGTCCCTGCCTGAGATACTCTTCACACCCCTCCTGGTGCATACACACATCCATATTCACCTGACCAACTCCTGCTTATCCTTCATATACAGGCCGAGGTCGGACTTCTGCTTGCCCCGTACACCTCTGCCTTTGACCCTATTCTTGTTAACAGTATTTATCATATTATATTTCACTGTGTGTGGTTTTGGTGTTACGGTTTTGTCTTGTTTCAAAATGGGATCTGTCTCATTTAATATACAAAGCCCAGGAGGCCTCAGAACTCCCAATCCTCCTGCTTTAGCTTCTCAAGCAACTGGGCTACAAGTATGCATCTGGCTTATCACACTGAATTTTAATCGCTGGTTTAGTTACTGGTCTTCCCCACCTGACTGTAACCTCTGTTAGAGACTTTGCCTTACTCTTTTTTTTTTTCTTTGCCTTATTCTTATCTCTAAGACAGATTACAAAGTCTATATTTCAGAGTATCTGTCCTAAACTAGGAACTTTGTTGAAAGAATATGTCCTTCCTTCTGCCTTTTATTCTTTTGGCCACTGGCCAGATTCATGTTTGCTTTCTAAAATCCAGTTGACTGTGAATCTTTTGGCGCCTCCTTGTTTCTGTGCCTCCCTTGTTCTACCTTTGGACCCTTTACGTACTTTGTTACTGCATTTATTACACGATACTGTAATGCTCAACCTGTTTCCTATTTATCAGACAGTGAGCTTCCTGAGGGCAGGGTCCTTTTTCATATTTTTGTCTTTTAGAATCTAGTTTGATTTCTAGTACTGTTCCACATAATAAATGCTGAACTGTAAGAGCTTGTTTTGCCTTGATATTCTCAGGTTTTTGATCAAATTACTTAACTTTTGAGAAGTGACTAAAGAAGGAATGTGTCTTAAATACTTTTTAAGAAACAAAATGTTAAAGTATGTAATGAAGGAAATTTCTGAGTCTTTGTTTTAGAATGTGTATATATAACAGTTGGGGAGTAAAGGTTGCATAATTAGTTCAAATAAAAGTAAGTCTGAGGCTAATTACACACAGTCTGTTTACTACCAGATGAATAGTGGAGGGTTTAAAAACAACTGTGGATTGGTAACTGGTGGTCAACCTAAACACCAGCTGAACAACATGGTGCTGAGCACAGATGGCCTGAGAACTGTTGCCAGCATAAAACAGACCTGGAGAGGAAGAGTAGCGTTGTGAGTTCTCCTAAGTGGTGGTGGTGTTCGGAGCCATTGGTTCTCCTGGAGGAGCTTGTTTTGCTGGCTCCCGTGATATAAACTCAGCTTTATCATTAGAGGAGCTTGTGACCTTGTTGCTGAGAATGGCTGTGGTTCACTTTAGGGGAGCTTTGGTTCTTACTTTGAGCATCATTTTCTGGCTCTGGAGGGGAAGATGGATGCTGTTTAATCTCCAGTAGAAGTTTGTCACACTGGCTTCCTGATATGTGCTTGGTTGTTCTTATCATTGGAGGAGCTCGGGACCTCATTGTCGCTAAAGACAGCTGTGGTACTTTTCAGGGGAGCCCTGGTCCTTATTTTGAGCATTGCTTCCTTTGCTCCAGTACAGAACCCTCAGCCTGCTGGCACAGATCCTTCACTATGATGGCATAGATTTTCTAACTTCTACTGCTGACCTTTGGACCTTCCCAATGCAGATCTGTGGGTCATTGTTGGGGGCTATAGGTTTCCAGCTGACCTCATGCAGGTTATTGCCTTGGGAGCCAGGCTCCCAGCTGGATTTTCTAGGTCTTTAGTGTTGTGGACAGATTTCTTGCACTTTCTTTGTATTTGACTCCTTGTGTAACCATTATAAATAATACTATAAATTATGTGTCCTGTATGTAATTGTTCTTGCAACCCCTGACTAAAACATTCTTGAGTAAAGCATGTGAATGTGCATTATAAAAAAACTGAAGATAAAAATACTATTAATACAGACTTCATGTTGTGCTCAAACACAAACAAAGCCGGGCGTGGTGGCACACACCTGTAATCCCAGCATTCAGGAGGCTGAGGCAAGAGGATCACTCAGAAAGGAAGGGAAAGGAAAGGAAAGGAAAGGAAAGGAAAGGAAAGGAAAGGAAAGGAAAGCAGAAGATTGGGGCTCCTCCACAATCGTGGAGGTGGATGTTACTGGGTGACTGGCTATATGTTTGGATCTCTGTGTGGAAACATGCATGTTTCCTGCAAACTGTATATCATCTTGTAAGAGAGACGTCTCATTGGCAGCTGTCAAGAGGCTTGCCCAGGAGTGGTGAGTTGCTTATCCTTAAAGGTAATATGAAATCTGCCATATATCTATTTGCTGATTTATATCCTCAGCAGAGAAATTTCAACTCAAAAGAGGGAAGGTAGCAAATAATCAGATCCCCCCTTATGGAGGAGGAACTAATAGAAAAGTTGAGAAGAGGCTGTGATAGGAAGAAAAGGTAATGAGAACTATAAGAGGATATGGTTAGAACACAGGACAAGTGTTCTGAAAAGAGCTAAAACAATGTTCAGAATTCTTAAAGCTGAAAATGTTAAAAATAAGAAATGGCTACTTCAGTGTGAACACCTGCAATCTCAGCTGCTTGGAAGGCTGAGGCAAGATTCTGCATTGGAGGCCAGCTTGGGTAACTTAGTGACAACCTGTCTCAAATCCAGTTGACCATGAACTTTTTGACTGGGTATATAGCTCACTTGTAGAGCACTTGCCTAGTATAAGCAAAGCCCTGGATTGAATCCCAGCCCCCAATATGAATAAATGAATGAGTGAAAGAAAAACAAAGAAAGGAAATCTCAAAGAGGTACTAGAAGCAAGAGTCACAATTGTCAATAAGACATTTCACACCTCAAAGCATTAAAGGTGTGGAGAGGGATATTATATAATTGTAAAAGGAACAATCAAACAAGCAGTGCAAATTTTGAAAATGAAGGAGTCAGAGATGGAGTCCCTCCCTCCAGTTAGGATATCCAGTTACTCCTTGATAGACCATAGACGTATAATTGTTGTTTGTATTTTGATCTTATAGCCTGCCATCTTGTGAAATTCATGTATTAGTTCTAGTAGTCCTTTTGTAGGTTCTGTAATTTGTTAATAAAAAGTTTTACTTCAGTGTGTATTTTCTTGGCCTTTTCCTTCACACTAGGAAGAAAGTATCAGGGTGTTTCGTTTTTTCTTTTATCAAGATGATGTGAGATGTAGATTTTTTTTAGCTGTACTTCATCAAGTTAATTTTCCCTTTTATTCTTTGTTTAGTGTTTTGGTCCACGAGTAGTTGTGTTTTGTTAGTTGCTTCTTCTGTACCTGTTGCAGTGGTTATGTAGTAGGGTATTTTTAGCTTGTTAATATGATAAATGACGTTGATTTAAATTCTCCATGTGGAAGAATTTGACTAAATTCCATTTGACTAAAGCCTATTTTGTTGCATTTTTCTGTCATGATGTCTATAAATTTTTTAAATGTCATTTGTGGTATCTCCTGCTTGTTCATTGATTCCAGTTAATCTTAAATTACTCTTTGTTTCATCTAGCAGCTGCTGGATTGATTTCTCATAGTCCCTTGCTATTTTTGAGAAATCTTTCTTTTCCTGGTTGCTAACTGCAAACCTATTTTCAGTATCTGAGATCATGTCCACACATTGGCCTAATTTGCTTTGAACACTTTCAATGTAGTTTTTTTTTTTTTTTATACCGGGAATTTGAACTCACAACTGTGTGCTTGCAAGGCAGGTGCTTATGTCACTGAGCTAAATCCCCAGCCCTAGTTCTTTTTTTTTTTTTTTTTTTTGGTACCAGGGATCGAACTCATGACTTTGCGCTTGTCAGGCAGGCACTTACCAGTGTAGTTTTTATTCTCCTGGATATCTGCTTGATCTGTTTTATGGATTCCATTTCTTTCCTATCCTGCACTTCCATAATTTGCTTAAGCTCATCTATTTTTTTGTCTTTATCTGCTCTAACGTCACTAAACATGGTGTGTATTTTGGTAATTGTGTAGTTATCTGAGAGATTATTTCAGATTTCAGTTTTTCCAGAGCCTCACTCAATTGCTTTGTTGTTTCCACTTGAGAAAGGCCTGGTGGGGGGCTTTTGGATTGTTCCACATCATTGCCCCCCTGGGTTTGCCCTTGCTGAAGGATGTCTGGGGTTGCATCTTGTTTAAGTGTCTTCTCATTTCTTTTTTTAGTTTAATTCCTGGGATGATGCTTGTAAGTTGCCAATGTTCGGTTGCTTTATTGGTGGTATTGGAGGTATCTTCTAGATGTAGCTAATTTTTGGGTTTTAAGTCTGTTGGAAGATCTTACCTCTTCAGTTTGTTGGAGATGAGAAATTGTTCATTTGGCCTAGTCCCTGGTTCTTTGGCACTGTGCTGCCATATTTTCTGTGACCGTTAGTTAATCTCAGTCATGGATTATCAAGACCAACAGCTGTTTAGAACAATTATGTCAATTTTGGCTATAGTGGCTATTTTGGCCAATAGCATCAAACACAGCCTATAAAACAACAAACTGACCTAACCCTTAATTTGCCACTTTTAACCATATGAACTAGATTTGTGATTATATAACAAAATGTAAAATAAGTCAGAAAATTATATGCAGTATATGAGTCTATAATGTGTCAATTTTGCCCTTGGGGGTTAAAATTTAAAATTGATTAAGGAGAAAATAGAGAAGTGGAAGAAGAGGAAGAGATTAAAAGTAAGTTGGAGGACAAAGGGGAAAATCACACCAACTTTGGGAAACTGGAAGAAAAGAAGACTGGAGGAAAAGAGAGATGCAATATAGAAAAAGAAGAACAGAAAAGAACCACATCCACAAAGAGGCTAGGAACCATGTTCACACTCATATTAAAAAAAAGAAAGAGAAAGAGAGAAAAGGAAGGAAGGAAGGAAGGAAGGAAGGAAGGAAGGAAGGAAGGAAGGAAGAAAAAAGAAAGAAGAAAAACAGTCCACTTCCAGGATCCTCTCTGGGTTCACTGGTAGACAGCCTGTGGAGACAGAGTCCCAAATTGTGCTGATGTATCCCAGCAAACCAGCAATTGCTTTTTGGCAGGCCAGTGGATAATCTCAGCAGGCCTTCCTCGAGACCAGACACATTGGGCTTGCCACCATCCAAACAGTTTCCACAGGTCTGAGCCCACCTGGGAGTTTCGAGGTGGAGCTGGCAGCAGTTCTGGGTTCTGAGCTCATCTCTAAGATGGCTCCTGGCCAATTGTTCTGTCTCATGGGAGCACTAAGTCCCCTGCACTCACCACCAGCCAGTGCAGTCAACCATGTCTGCTGCTCCCCTCCACTGCCACATCTCTTTGTGAGGCCTCCAGAGTCACCAGCTGTCACCATCACCACAACTGTGCATCCCCAGGTTCAAACCGTTCTTGTGCAATGAGTCCCATCTTAAGGAGAAGATGCCACTGGCTATCACCTTCTTCTTTGTTAAGGTTTTTCTCTGCATTCTTTCTGTGGGCTTCAGTTCTCACTTCAGATTTTTCCTGGGTCCAGTGGACCCACTTCCCTCTTTCTTTGTCTTCCTCGAGATGCTATTCCAGCCTCTGGATGGTGACTCTCCAATAGGCTGTTTTCTCTGCTGCTTACTGCTCTGCCATCTTGGTTTCCACCTCTCAGTGGGTGGTTTTTCCTGAAAGACTTGTGCCATCTATTCCTTCTTTTTGCTTGTATTTTTCCTATGTTTATCTTCAAGATGTATTCAAGTAATAATTGGTTAGTTTGTTATCGAATTAAATACTTTCTAGAGTTAAATAAGAATTAGCTTTTGGAAATGAAAATCCAAGAAGGTCTTGATTTAAAGCAAAAAATAAAGGGAAAAAAATAAAGGAAAAACTGTTGTTACTACGTCTTTTATCTTCCTGTTAAATGCTTTCACAATATATGTTGTGGTTAGGTAGAATTACTTAATTTCTCTGTTTTTTATTGCATATTATAGATATATAGTTTTGATAATGCAGTGTATTAGATGTAAACCTCAAGAAGATAGCCTTTTTCATTTTTAATGCAAATTTTTATCCTTATCTTAATAGTTCATCTAATTGCTTTATGAAGAAAATGATCATGGTACCTGTTTTTCAGATAAACTGGTATTATTTCTTATGAGAGGGTGATAAACTGATACTCTGTGGACCAGTGAATATCTGTAATCTTGTTAACTACATTATTTCAAAATTCATTTTCACTGAATCACCTTGTGGTTCAGTTGACAGAGAAACTGTTGAAATAAATTGTCTCTTTATATGTGATTATTATTATTTTTTAGTATTTTGAAAATGAAATTGTCTCTTGTCCATTTTATTTGCACTAGCTATCTTTCTGTTAGGGACATTACTGGCCGTGGTTTTCAGTCTTATAGCATGAAGGGAAGAGGGTAAGTTTTTATTGCCAATTGGGATTTGTTTCTCAAACTTGTTTTAAATGATTTCTTTGTTGAACTTATATTTGTCTTTTTTATGACCACCATAAAATTTGCATGGTTTTTTAAAGCTAAAAGCAAAAAATTCATAAACATGCTATAACACTGTTTAGCAGCTCTGTTCTAATACAGTGTTTTTATTAACTCTGGCAGTATAATTTATTTGTAACTATTTGTTATATAGGAGTGATTAAATTCCCCATTCTGACATTTAACCTGACTTAATCTTTTTTTTTAAAATAAAACATTAAAAATAGTAACTAAGGAGCCAGGGATTTAGCTTACTGGCATAAAGCGCCTGCCTGGCAAGTGTGAGGTCGTGAGTTCGATACCAGGTACAAAAAAAAAAAAAAAAAAAAAGTAACTAAAATATTCCTTTCTAAAGGTATGATTTAAAACAATACAGTACTAAATGGGAAAAGTATTAAAAGTTGCTCAAATTTTGCTAAATATCTTCTTGATATTTAGTTTTTATGCACTCTGCTGGAAAAGCACTATAGTTTCCTTCATGCCATAAGTGATTTTGATGTATTTGAAAAGGCATAGGCTTTGGCATTATAGAGGCACAGCTTCGGATGTTAGTTTTGGTACTATAGTCCTAAAATTAGTGATATAAAAATTACTAAATTTCTGATTTTCACACTTGTTATGGGGATAATAATACCTACCTCCTATGTAGGATGTTTTCATATTTAATGCTCACAGGTAAAGCTTTATACATAATGCTTTGTATGTAGTAGGTGCTGAATAAAATATTAGTTTCTTTCCCTTACTTCCTTCATTATTTCTTTCATAGTCCAGCTGTTCCTTTATCATTGTATTAAATATGTAGAAATGCCTATAAGATGATGACTATTGAGAAAGAGCAGCTGTATACATTTACTTAAAATGTTGTATTTTGAAGTAAAAGAAACCAGCTGTCAGAATTATTGACAATATATTGTAGTTGTCTTTTATATCCGTGAGGCATTGGTTTCAGGACCCCCTGAAGACACCAAAATCTACAGATGCTTGATCCTTTATATAAAATGGCATACATAGCCTCCTATAAACTTTAAAAATGATCTGTAGATTTTTTATAATTCCTAAGCGGCTTTAATACTTTGTTGTTTAGGGAATAGTGACAAAAAAATGTCAGCGTGTTTAGTGCAGATGCAATGTTTTCTTTGAATGTTTTTGATCTGTAGATACAGAATACCAACTGTGTCTCATTTCTTGTCTGTGATATTAATTAAATCAAGTATTTTATGCATATCTTAGAGTAAGCTAGAAACTCTTTGATTATCTCTCTTTTCAGTGACATCTTTTGCCTATGCTTTAGTGAGGCCACTTGGGACTCATTAAAGTATGAAAAATAGTAGAACTGACCTTGTAGACATGCAAATTACAAATCTTAAGTAAAGAAAAAGATTAAAATATCTGTTTACCTATAAAGTCTTCAATCTTCAAGAATAGCAAAGTAGCGGTTGGAGTAGTAATTTGAAAAGTGATTTCTCTTTTTTCTGCTTCCTGATTAATAAAAATGACGTTCCTGTAGTATTCCTGGAAATACAGAATACAGTGCTCAATAATTCTCCTATTTTAGCAAGCATTTGAATCACTTGGAGGGCATGTTAGAAAGATTATCAGGCTTCATCACCAGAGTTTCTGGCTCAGTAGATCTGGAGAGCAGACTGAAAACTGGTATTTCTAAGAAGTTTTTAGGGAAGCTGCTTTGAGAACTATTGCTTTAAAGGTGCTCCTATAGAAATGGAGATTGAGTAGTAGTTAGGATCAACCTCATTTTTTTCTACCTATGCTCCCCCCACCTAAGCTTTTTTCCTCCCCGTTCAATTCAGAAAGCTTTTTAAAAGTACCTGCTGTGTGTCTAGTACTGAGATGTCATTGAGCTTTACATGTCTTAGACTTTTAGGCAGTAAATCTCTTTGTTAAGGGGTTCCACTGGCTAGCCTTCTAAAATAAAAGACTAGTGAAGAATGGAAGAAAAATAACTCATTTTGTTCTTTTTGCCAGCCTCTCTTTTCATAACACCAATAATTCAACTAACTTTAATGGGAAAATTTGGTTCCTGTAATGCTACTTCTAGAATCTCTCCTAAGAAAATAAATTTCGGGCTGGGGGTTTAGCTCACTGGCACAAGCGCCTGCCTGGCAACCATAAGGTTATGAGTTCAATCCCCAGTACAAAAAATAAATAAATAAATAAATTTCAACATATGATTAATGTAGACAAAGACAGAAGTGTTTATTATAGCATTATTTATGGGTAACAAGTAGTTCAAACATAGAAGTCTCTTACTAGCTGGCTCTTACTAGTTTAAAAAGTAAATTTTATATACATATAGGAATATGATAATTAGTATAAAGTATATGTAGGGACATTTTGATATAATTTAACAGCTCAAATTTAAGTAACATATATGTATTTTATATTCTTAGCAATGTGAAATTTATTTGTAGAAGAAAAGGAAATATGTTAAATTGCTATTTACAGAATATCTCTAGGAGGTGAGGAGATTATTGCTATATATTCTCATATCTTTCATAATGTATCTATGATACGGTGTTACTTTTATAATTAAAATAGTCACATTTCATATTTATAATAAAGTTTTAGTTGAAATATGTAGGACAAGTACATATATAAGTGTACAACTCAGTGTAATTTTAAAGCACTTATATCTGGAAGCAGAATATTACCACTCCCGGAAATATGCTTTGTGCTCTCTTTGAAGGATAAATGCTCTTTATTTCTAACAGTACAGATTATTTTTGCCTTTTGTTGTACATACAGTATTTATTCTTTTGTGGATGACTTCTCTTGCTCATTGTGAGATTTACCATTTGTTTATATGTAGTTATAATTCATCTTTTCCCATTGCTATATAATAATGCACTGTTTGAATAAGCCATAATGTATTTATTCATTCTGGTGTTGTGGGTGTTTGGGCAGTTTTAAGTTTTTGAACAGTAGGGTTAGTGATGTCATAAACATTCTAGTCTGTCTTCTTTGATAAACACATGAATGCCTTTTTGTATGGCATAAACCTAGGACTGGAATTATTTGGTTAGCTTTTACCTTTGATAGATATTCTGGATAACTTTTTCCAAAGTGGTTGTACCAATTTATACTCCCTTTAGCAAAATATGGGGATTCCTATTGTTCCACATCCTTGCCAATGCCTGAAAGAAATTATATGGGATTCTTCAGAGAAATAGAACCAATAGAATATCTCTCCATTGGGCAGGGAGGAGTAGAGGAGTGGGTTATAGGAATTAGTTGTGGAAGTCATGTAGTTACGGAGGGTGAGAAGTCCCATAATCGGTCTGCAACCTGGAGAACCAGAAAGATTCGGAATGTAATTCAGTTGGAGTTTGAAGGCAGAGAAGAAAGGCAGCCAATTCGGTGAGTTACAGCCCAAATCTGAAGACCTGAGTACTAGGGGGATTGATTGTGTAGGTCTTAGTCCTATTCCAGTAGCCTAAGAACCAGGAGGCCAGTGTCCAATGGCAGGACAGGATGTAAGCCTTAGCTCAAGTTGAGGCAAATTTTCTCTTCCTTTATTCTTTTGTTCTGTTCAGGCCCTCAACAAATTGGATGATGCCTTCCAGCACTGGTGAGAATGACTTTTATTGAATGTATTGGGTCAAATACTAATCTCTTCTGAAAACACCCTCACTGATGACCCAGAAATAATGTCTTATGAGCTGTGAGCATCCTTTAACCCATTAAAGGTGGCACATAAAATTAATTGTCACTGAATTTTTAAATGTTTCCTTATCCTCATTGTGGTGTGTGTAGTGGTAATGCACTATGGCTTTAATTTTGAGTTCCCTGATGATTAATGAATTGTGAACCTTTTCTATATTTTTTGTTGTAAATTATACTAAATTTGCAGTGTGCACTTCAGTATCAGATATATTTTAATTTCAATCCCCGGTACCAAGAAAAAAAAAAAAAAAAAAACTAAGAGGGCTGGGGATTTAGATTTAGCTCAGTGGCATAAGTGCCTGCCTGGCAAGCACAATGTCGTGAGTTTGATCCCCAGTACCAAAAAAAAAGTAAATTGAAACACTCAGGTGTTAATATAATGTCCTATAAAGTGATATTTAATGAGATTTGGTATGTCTAATATATCTTTTGTTTTGTTTGGTGCTGGGGATTGAACTCATGACCTCACACTTAGCAGGCAAGTGCTTGAGCTGCTGAGTTAAATCCCTGGCCCTGTCTAATATATCTGTATAATTTTTTTGTACCAGAGAATGAACTCATGACCTTGCGCTTGCCAGGCGAGCACTTATGCCGCTAAGCTAAATCCCTGACTCCTATATCTTTATAATTGAATGTTATTTTCTTGTAGACATCAGCTACAAAATGAAAGATGTTCATATAAAAAAAAAATTCTTCAGGAGCCAGGCCTGGTGTGGAGCACACTTGTAATCTCAGCACTTGGGAGGCTGAGGCAGGAGAATCAATGTGAGTTCGAGGCCAACCTGGGCTACATAGTGAGTTCAAGGCCAGTTTGGACTATACCGCAAGATGCCAGTTTTTTTTAGGGGGGAGGGAAGAGTTGAAATGTTTTAACAAAGACATCTAAGTAACCTGATAGACTATTTTAGCCGTAATCAGAAACACTGCTAGATTGAGGTAGTATTTTTATGGGTTTTTAAATTACTTTTGGAGCTTTAATAACTTTTTTTTTTTTTTTTTTGAGATGGAGTCTCACTATGTAGTACAGCCTGACCTGGCCCTGGCTGGCCTCAAACTCATGGGACTCCTCCTGCCTCAGTACCCCAGTGCTAGAATTACAGGCATGTGCCACCATACCTGTCCTTAATACCTTGTTTTCAATTTTTTTCTATTTTATCCATTGGTATCTTTATTCCTAATCCTACATGTGTAGTTCTCAGAATTTATTCTACCCTTCCTGTTGTCTGAGGTAGAAGACTCAAAACAATCCAGAGACTATTCACGTACACACACTCACACACAAACACATATTGTTAGAGATTTAATTATAGTTATGTTATTGGCTTTGGAGTCCCAAAGAGATTCTTTCCAGGTTCTTGGTGTCCTGACAAGGACTGGACAAGACACGTGGAAAAGGTGGCAAGGACTTCCCTTGATTGGAGGTGGAAAGCAAATGTGTTCCACAGAGTGAGGGTGGCTGGTGCACAGTTCTCAGCCACACAGGGGAGTTCCATATGTGGAACTGACTACTACTACTACTACTACTACTACTACTTCTTCTCCTCCTCCTCCTTCTCTTCCTTCTCCTCCTCCTCCTCCTCCTTCTTCTTCTCCTCCTCTTCCTCCTTCTTCTTCTCCTTCTTCTCCTCCTCCTCCTCCTTCTTCTCCTTCTCCTTCTCCTTCTTCTTCTCCTCCTCCTCCTCCTCCTCCTCCTCCTCCTCCTCCTCCTTCTCCTTCTTCTCCTTCTTCTCTTTTTTTTCCTCTTCTTCTCCCCCTTTGTTCAACTCAGGTCTGTAGGGACATGTTTCTAAGTTACCTGAATTTTCTGTTAGAAGAAACAAGAGCTAATGAGATTTATGAGGGAAAAGGGGAGGAGAACCCGATGTTCCCTGGAAACAAAGACTTTAGCTTTTATCTGTAAGCCTGAGATTCCCCAGTGTCCTTAAGGTCATCTCAGAAGTGGTGGAAAGTCATGGCTAAAAAATATGTTGGAAAGGTGAATTGGGATGGCTGCCTGAGGTCTTAGGGACTGGGACCCTGAGAAAACGACTCACCAAGATAACTAGAAATAAAAGGCTGTGAAGAGGAAAAACACAGATGTGACTTTGAGCACAAAGAGTGGCAGGCTAGGGTAGGCGGCTACTGAAGCAGGAGACCAAGGCGTCATAGCTGTGACCTCCCAAAAGAGTAAGAAAGGTGAATAAAATATTGGGAAAAACAAAAATATAGGAACAAAGCAGACATATTAAACTTTAGGTCCCACACATGGAATCTGCATGATCTATATGTTTTCCTGGGCCTGGTGGGGCCTGTAATGGACAATTCTGCAACTGGGTTAATAGCAGACACCCTGGGAGCTCTTAACTGACTCATAGCCACAATGAGTGACCAAAAACAGAAGGAGGAGAAAGGGAAAGGGAGATAAACTTGAGAATAGCAGAATCAAACAAGATAGAAGAAGGAAGCAAGCTAACACTAAGGAAGAAAACTCAAGAGGCTCCAGATGAAAAAATACCTGTAGGCAGGGCCTCACTGGCAGCCTGAGGACTGAGAAGTTCGGGGCAGACCGCTGGGAGGAGCTGAGTGCAGCCCTTCCCGCAGGCCTGGGGCCCTCTCTTGTGGGCTGGGAAAACATAGAGGCCATACACATCCCCTCCCGCTTCCTCATGCTGGGACACTGTAGGAACTGTCCCCAGAGGCATGAGAAAGCTTCCCAAGTCCCCTACTCCCTGCGTCTCCCTGATAGCTAATATCAGAAAAAGTTATAGGATTTGAGTTTTCTGACAGACAAAAGCCTGAATGGAAGAGAAGGGACAAGAAGGGTTCTGTGGCTTTTTTTTAAGGGAGAGAGGAGGGAAAAAATAAAAAAGGTAAACCAGTAGGCTCCTTCTCAGTTTGAGTCCATAGATTTCCCCAACTCCTAAGGGTCAGTTATCACTTAAATGACAACTTGAATCTTTCTGGTTGAGGATATGTTCCCAGCCACCCAAAAAGGGGAGCCATGGCATCAAGTGGACTAAGCTTATGCCTTCTGGGTATTTTTTTGTTGGGTGGGGGAAGGCTTTCTCCAAAGGGCCTCACCTTCTAGTTGGCTTGCCAAGAAAATGTTAACAGCTGCTGGGTCCCAAAGAGCTTGTTTCCAGGTCCTTGCTATCTTGAGCAAAGAATTTGACAAGACACGTGGAAAAGGTCGCAAGGATTTAAGATTTATTGAACATGGGAAAGAAGTAGAATATGCCCTACAGAGTGAGAACAGGCTGGTGAAATGATTGACAGCAACTATGCGGGGATGAGGGGAACCTCTTAGTATCTGGAATTGGGCTTCTCCCTCATGCAAGTAATGCATTTGGGATTGTTCTGTCAGAAACTCACTTGACCTTATGTCAGAATTAAGCTGCTCTATTGAAGGATCGTTTGGTTGTGTGCCAGATGTGAATGAAAAATTGAAGATTGCATCTTCCCCGACTGGTTCCAGTTGCAATGTTTAGGAACTGCAGAGTCATTGTGGATTCTGTGGTTTCTACATGTGCCTGGGTCTCATGACTTTGACAGATTATTCCCATCTGCCTCAGCCTTAATCTCCTGCCTCAGTTGGAAGGAAGGGCGAAAGGAAGGGATAGTTACTACCCTCATTAGATTCTTGTTTTGCTTTTGTCCCCCCCTCCAAGCTGGGGCTCAAATCAAGAGCTTCCTGCAAGCAAAGTGTGTGCTCTACCTCCCTCTTACTAACTCACCCACCCTTTTTAATGTTGTACTATGATAGCAGGCTTTTGCTATAAAGATGACTTTGTTTTGTATTTTAATGGGTGTTTGAATAATTAGATTCACCCTAAATAAATACCACCACCAAAAAAAAAAACCCACCACATTAAAACACATTATTTATTTACAATTAGTTTCACAATTTTACCTTCCTGATTTTCTGACTTAAGTTTATGGGATTACTGTGAAAGTTTCATTTTGGAAATTTTTTGAATAGCAGTTTTCTTTTGTTTATCTTAAACTTTCTTCTTCAAGATAAAGTAAAACTGGTACCTTAGATACTGCCTGAGTCATAGAGCCTCAGTATAAGGTATATTTATTGAGTAGATGAAACAATGACACAACTTCAGTGTCAGACTTTTTCTTTTTCAGGTTTTGATGGGAGATTTTGCTTGTTTCCTGCCTTGTAATTTTGTGTCTTTAGGGTTTAATGAAGATGTATCAGTGAAAATAAGAAACTCTGCAATTTGTTACTTAATGAACAGAGAGAACTAGGAAAAGAACTTCTTGTGAGGACAAAAATATAAGAAATTCCACATATGAGAAATTCCACATATAAAGAAAGAAAGCTAGAAGCAGAGAGAAAAAATGGTGAAGCTTTGTTGGAGCAGCATCTGCTATCCTAGATGATAGTAAAGAATTTTGTATTGAATGTTTTCCCCTAACTCTCTTTTACTTTGGGTTGTGAAATTTTGTGTTGTAATGTTTAGTTAGGAAAGGCAGCTAATCCTCTAGAAGTTGACAGTTATTTTGCTGGCCAGGTTTTGAGATTTCAGATCTTTAGACCTCACTATGCATGGTGGCGCAGGCCTATAATCCTAGCGCTCAGTAGGCTGAGGCAAAAAGATCTCTTTGAGTTTGAATCCAGCCTGGGCTATATAGTGAATTCAAGGCCAACCTGCACTACATAGAGAGCTTTTCTTAAAAACTCTCTCTTTGTCTCTCTCTCTCTCACTCTCTCTCTCTCTCTCTCTCTCTCTCTCTCTCTCACACACACACACACACACACACACACACACACACACACACACAAAAGACCTTTCTTTAGACCTCGCAATGAAGCAAACCAGTTAATAAGTCATAAAGTCACTGGGCTAATGATATGTACTCGAATGCAATGCATGGGGCTTTGGCTTGAAACTTAGGATTTTGGTATGTGCATCAATGCATAGTCTAGAAATAGAGTAATAAAAATATTAATTAGCATAGAAATTTCTAGAAAGCACAAGTTAGATCAGGATTTATTTAGATTAGTAGACTCTGCTTTTCTGGACATATAAACCCTTAAAATGAATATTCTTAGCATCTACAGAATTTGGGGATCTTCAAAGATAATTATGACTATTTTCTAGGCCATAAGTAGAAAAGTGACATCAGATATCTGTGGAATGTAGATCTTGAAAGATTCTAACATAAACACACTGAATTGATGCTGAATTGACCTGGTGAGGGGGGGCAGATGTTATAATAGCATGAACTTGTTAGATGGAAAACTTTATAAAAGTAAGGAACCACCTCTGGGCCCTATAGTTAAAATGGCAAACTGTCATCTCCCTTCAGCCATACTTAGTTCTGTGGCTATTATGTACTGTTCTCTCTCAACTCATCGTACTTTTGGAAATAGAGGGAACTATCTTTATCTGACATTTTTCTGTTCACTTTAAATATTTGGAAATGTAATTGCTTTAACTTGAAAATTGTTGAAATAAAATAACTTATAGTATTCACAATATTCAAGTTGCTTCTTAGAAATTCTGAATTAGTTGACAGCTCCTCAGATGTACATTGTCCTTAGGTTCTAGAAATTTTTTTCAGAATGAGAGAACAAAACAACTTACCTAGGTATAAATTATTATTATTACTATTTTTGGTTGGCAGAGCAGTATCAGTTCTTTTTTTTTTTTTTAAATTGGTACCAGGGATCGAACTCACGACCGCATCCTCACAAGGCACGCGCTTATGCTGCTGAGCTAAATCCCCAGCCCAGCAGTATTAGTTCTTAGCACACATAAAGTCAACTAAGAACCAGAATTAATCCAAAATTTGGAGTTTTCTTAGCTCTGATGACTTTCCCTATCTTGTTTATATTCTCTGTTTTCATTCAGTTCTTTTCAGGGAATAAACTCAACTCAAAAAAAATTGTTTTTAAATTTTCTTCTTTAAAAAGATCTTATTTTGTTCCAGAAAGGATATGCTATAGTTAATAAGCTTTTGTAATCCTGTGGTGGCCATGGAAAATGCACCATTTGGATCTCCTAGTGGGAGGCATAGTTGACTGACAGTCCCAGCTGCAGCCCCTTTGGATTTACCACCTGTCACATTGGTTGTGGCTCTTCCTGTGATTGATTGTGACAGGGTACTAGTGTAGGCTCATTTACAAGGAACACAGGACTGCTCTAATGGGCTAAGCATTATTATCTCTTGCTTTATAACAAAGTACTCTGAAACTTAATCATCTAAAATGTTTAATCTCACACTGTGTCTGAGGCTCCAAAATCCCAAATGACTTACCTAGGTAATTCGGCCTCACAGGCTCTCACGTGTTCGCAGTTAAGCTGTTGCTGAGGGCTGTAATTATATGAACGCTGGACAAGGCCTGCAAGGTGTGCTTCCAGTATGGCTCCGTTACATGGTTATTGGCAAGAACTCTCAGCTCTTCCACTGCTGCCAGGAGGCCTCAGATCCTTGTCATGTGTCTGTCCTCATATGGAAGCAACTGCCATGCCTCCCATGGTAGTTAATTTTGTCGAGTACAAGTAATAATAGTTTACTTTTCATTTTAGGTATCATTTATTCTGTTACACAGTATCTCCAGCTCTGGTAGGCTTTTGTAAAATCATTCACATAGTGGGTTGCTAGATATGAAAAGTGAAAATATGGGGGCTGTAGGTTAGTGGTTGAACACTTGCTTTGCATGCACAAAGCCCTGGGTTAGGTCCTCAGTGCATATGTGTACAAATGCACACACACACAAAATACAGAACAGTATTTTAGATACACTTTTGCTAAAAAAAAGTCTTTGTTTATCTGAAAGACAAATTTAACTGAATATTCTATATTTTTTTTTATTTTGAGAAAGTCTCTCTCTCTGTTACTTAGGTTGAATTTGAACTCCTATACTCAAAGTATCCTCTAGCATCAGCGTCCTGCATCACTGGTATTAGAGGCATGCACTATCATGCCCAACAGGGAATCCTGTATCTTACCTGATGACCCTATCTCTGTACTCTCTGTATTTAATTTGTCTTCTCCATATCTCTGTGGCACCTTGTACTGCTCCATTTCTGCACTTACTGGACTGCATTTTAATGATCCACTTAGTTGTCAATTTCACCCTGTAAGATTGAAACCTACCTGGGCCAGGGATATAGCTCAGCAGCACAGCATCTGCCCCGGCAAAAGTGAGGTCCTGAGTTTGAGTCCTGGTAAAAAACAAAACAAAATAAAACATAACAACACAAAACAAAACAACCTACCTGTGGGATAAGCTGAATCTTCTTTTTAATTTATTGTTATCAGCCCTGTGCCAGGCACTATGCTTGACCTTTTGGATGTAATCAGTAAACACATGTGGGCTATTCAAAGAATAAAAACACTTGATCGTACAATTGTATGTACTTTTCCTCCTCTTCCCTTCTTCATCAATGTCATGATATAGTTGAGGGGAGTACCAATGCAGAGAAGGGGCTAGACATTTAAAGTTTCAAGATCTTGCTTTCTAGCCAGGCATGGTGGTATGCACCTGTAATCCCACCACTCAGGAGGTTGAGGCAGGAGGATCACATGAGTTTGAGGCAAGCCTGAATTACAAAGTAAGACCCTGTCTCAAAGGACAAACAGGAGGAGTGGAGGATTTAGCTCAGTGGCATAAGCACCTGCCTTGCAAGCATGTGGTCACGGGTTCAATCCCCATACCAAAAACAAACAAAAAAAAGCCCTTCTTACTTTATGTGTAAGCCTCAATTTCCCTTTTGTATAGACAACATCTGTTTCCTACCCTGGGAGGGAAAAAAGCCTACTATTTTTGAGGAATTTTGCCAGTTTTAATTCAGAACTGGGCTTCATGCAGTGGTAAATGGTTACTTTCTGGTTTTAGAGAGTGGCAGGTTTTTATTGTTCTTTTCTCCCATGTCTAGGATCCAACTAAAATACTTGTACTACTGAGCTATATCCAGAGTGTGTGTAGTCAGATTTTTATCCTGAGCTTGAATCTTAGTCTTGCCACATACATAGGATGACTTGGGCAAATGACATAGTCAGTTCAAAATGTCAATTTTTCCATCTCCCACAACAGAAATAATCTGCTAGCTCATCGTGGATACTGTGAGGAGGAAATGATAAAGCAAGTGTCCTAGCATAATGTTCTTTGGGACACATGGTAGGCACACAGAAAATCCTTTATGAAGCATTGTGAATGTACCGTAATACAATTCTTTGTGTGATTCTGGGTTTTGGTTTCTAGGCATTTATCTTTCCACAAATTGTAGATTCTTGGCTAAATAAATAAGCCAAATATCTGAAATTGTGATTTCTTCTTACTGAGATGAATTTTATGGGAACACCACATCATTAGAGTAAAACTAGCTTGTTTCATGTTAGTTTAAAATTGTTCATTTACTCTGTATGTAGATAAACAGTTCAATACTTGTGAAGTCCCGTTACCATAATAGAAATGACTCCTTCGAAGGCTTAAAATGTGAAGATTTAATGTTTTTTTCTGCTAAAACCCAGCTGTCTCTGTGGTAACATTTTTGATATCTCCAGTTTAAAATGCAAAAACAGCAGAAGACTCAAGGCCCACTTTCTCAATCTGTTTCTTTTATAAGTCAAGTTCAAATATAACTTCCAACCGTTTATCAGCAGCCCCCTCCCAGATGGTGTTGGGGTTGAGCCAGGGCTTTTGTATTGAGGTATATATCCTGCTCTCCCTATCCCTCTCCCGCCATTGAAAAAATTTTTTTGAAATAGGGTCTCATCAAGTTTCACCCATGGGCCTTGACTTGTGATCGTCCCGCTGCAGCCTCCCAAAGTGCTGGATCATGTGCCACCACACTCACCTTTTGTCTTGCTTCTTTCTCTCTTTAAATTACCAGGCATGTTAAACCCAAGACCTTCTTTACTACTGAGCTACATTCTCAACCTTCTCAGGAGGTTTCTGTCCTTAATGGCCTCACTTGCTTTAAAATCGCTGGTTGTACCATTCCTATGTCCCCAGCACTGTTTTCTGTTTAATGAATAAGGGAATTGACTTTTATATATGTTAACTGACTTACTGCAGATCAGCCAAGCAGTAGCTGGAATTTGAACCCATTGCATTTTGACTCCATTACATTTTGTATACTACATTCCAGTTGTTTTATTGAATGAGAATGATGAAACCATGCATTGATACACAAATGTTTTGTTAGTATTAGGAAGTGCCATGAGCCCAGAGATGTAAGGAGACGTGATACATGATTGAATTAAATAACAAAAGATAATAAATGCCAATGATTTGTATAGCTGAAAAGCTACTAACAATCATAAGTAATTTTAGATATGCAGACTATTTTTGATAACTTACTAGTATTATTTATGTCTGGATTTTTGTTCTTAGCATAATCCTTTTGCGGTTTATCAGTGTTGTGTTCAGTACTTGTTTACTGCTGAATAGTATTTCTGGTATGGTATACCACCATTTGTTTATATGTTCATGAATTGATGAACATTTGTATTGTTTCCAGTTGTGGATTGTGATGAATATAGCTGCTGTGAACATTGAGACGCATGTTTATGTGTTGACATAAGTTTTCATTTCTATAAGGTGAATACTTAGAAGTGGACTTGCTGGGTAATATGATAAGTTTATGTTTAATGCTATAGAAAAGCACCAAACATGTTTCTAAAGTAAATTGGCATTCACACCAGCAATATTCCTTGCCAGCATGTGGTATGGTTGGGGAAGAGAGTGGTTTTTTCCTTCCCTTTCTAGCTATTCTTTGTGCTCACTGTGGCTTCAATTTGTATTTCTATAATGACTGCTAATGTTACAAATCTTTTCATGTGTTTATTTGCTTTCAGCATATTTTCTTTGGTTAAGTAACTGTTTATATATTTGCCTTACCCTCCTCTATCACCACCCCCACCTCGCGGGATTGAACCCAGGACCTTCACACTAAATTACATTTCTAGCCCTTTTTTGTTTTTTTATTTTGGGACAGGGTTTTGCTAATTTATGTGATATTCCCACCTCAGCTTCCCAGAGTCTTTGCCCATTTTTTTTTTATCACATTGTTTTTCTTATTCATTCTGGATTTTAGTCCTTTATCAGATACATTTTGCAAATATTTTCTTTCATACTGTAGTTAGTCTTTTTATTTTCTTTAATGTGTGTGTGTGTGTTGGTCTTTTTGAGACAGGGTCAGGTCTCACTATGTAGTTTAAACTGGCCGTGAGCTCACTTAACCCAGGCTGGTCTCAAACTTGCTATGGTCCTCCTGCCTCAGTCTCCTGAGTGCTGGGATTACAGGCATGTGCCACTGTGCCTGGCTGTTAACTATAATATTTGAAGAGCAGATTTTATTTGGGTGTTCAATTATCAATTAAAAGATAGGTTGGAAGCAGGTATGGTGGTGCTGTAATCCCTGCAGTTGGGAGGCTGAGGCAGGAGGATTACCATGAATTTGAGGCCAGCCTCGACTAATAGTGAGTTCAAGGCCAATGTGGACTATGCAGTGAGACCCTGTCTCAAAAAAAAAAAAAAAAAAAAAAAGGATAGTTTGTGCTTCTTTGTGCCTTACTTAAAAAATCTTTGCTTAAGTCAAGCTTGCTAAGGGTTTTGTCCTATTTTTTCAAGAAGTTTTTTAGGTTTAGTCCTCAAATTTAAAGATTTTAGTTCATTTTTTGTATATGGAGGTACGGAGTGCGATTAACTTTTGAATATGAATATCAAACCATTCTAGTGTCATTTATTAAAAATATTATCCATTGCCACAGAGTTGCTTTGCACTTGTTTCAAATATCAATTGACTTAATTGAGGGTCTGATTCTAGGCTCTGTTGTTTTGTGTGGTCTGTGTCCATGCCGATGCTGCACTGTCTTACTACAGTTTAGCGGTTCTCATTGAAAAGTAGCTTTTGGTAATGTTAGGGTTACATCTGTGATTGTCACAGCTGGGTGTGGGAGAGTTGCCCCTGTTGTGACTAAAACATCTTACCGTGCACGGGACAGTCTCCCATGACAAATGATTAGCCTCTGAAGTATAAATAGTGCCACGGTTAAGAAACTTTATTGTAGTTTTATAGTAAGTCTTAAAATCAGCACTATAAGTCCTCCAGTTTTATTCATTTTCAAAGTTGTTTTACCTTTGAATTTTTATGCAAATATTAGAATCAGCCAGTAGATTTCTACAAAAATGATGAATTTTTTTTTTATTGTGAGTTTTGCTGATGCATAAGTAAATTTGGAAAGAAGTACTATCCTACCGTGAATGAGTCTTCTGACTGTGAGCCTAGTTTTTTATCCCTTCATTAACTTAAATTTTTCATTTTCTTTGGCAGTGTTTCAGTTTTTATTATATGGTCTTACACCTACTTTGTTGATTTTTATCCCCAAGTATTCATTTGAATACTGTTGTAAATTAAGTTTTATATCAATTTCTGATTATTTTAGGTGATAGAATATAGAAATACAGTTGAGTTTTGCATTTATCTAGTTACTTGTGACTATGCTAAACTTACTAAACTTGCTGTCTTAGTTACTCTTCTCTCGTTGTTGAGACAAAATACCTGACACCCAAAACTAGGGAAGGGAAAGTTTATTTCTTACAACTTTGGAGGTTTCAGTCCATACTCTGCTGGTTCCAAGGCAGGGGTTGGCATTGCAGGGCCACCATTCATGGCCATTGCAAAACAGTAAGAGCAAGCTGTGCAAAAAAGAAAAAACATGCCTTCTTCCTGTCCTTATATTGTATGTTGGTTCTACCCCTGGAAGGATATAGCACTCCACACCACCAATGCCAGTGCTACACAATAAACTAAATAGGAACACTGGATTCAGCTGTGTCCATGATTGCATGAGCCTTGGGGGGAGGATCTGAATACAAGCCATAACACTTGCTAAATTCTTATAGATGCCATAGAATTTGCCACACAGATCAGTATTTTGTGCACAAAGGTAATTTTCTGTCTCTCTTTTTCCTTCCTACTTTCCCCTTCTCTCTCCTCTCCTTCTCTTCCTCTATTTCTTTCTCTGAGATAAGGTTCCACCATGTGCTGCAGGCTAGCATTGAACTCACTTCTTAATAGGCTGACCTAGAAATCACAGTTCCTCCTGCTTCACAGTCCTCCTGACTTAGCCTTACAAGTATTTGGAGTACAAGCTTGTATGACCAAGCTTACTCCCTTTTAGTACTTCTTTTCCTTATTACACTGGTAAATATTAAAGCAGTAAAAGTGGATATCATTTTATGGGGATAGCATACAACTTTTTACCATGATTTTTAGCTGTAAGCTTTTTAGTAGTTAGCACTTTGAAGACATTCTTAACTGTTCTTTGCTGAGAAGTACCTATGAGTGGCTGTTGAATTTTGTCTAATGTCTTACTTTCATCTATTGAATTGTTTTAGCTTTTAAAAACTTCTATAGATATGATAACTTACAGTGATTTTCTATTGTTAAACCAACCTTGCATTTTTTTGTGATGCACTCCACTTAGGCAAAATATATTGTGTTTATATTATATATCCTTTAGTTTCTGTGTGTGTGTGTGTGTGTGTGTGTACTTCATGCATGCTGTGCAAGTATTTACCACAAAGCTACATATACATACCCATTTTGTAGTTCTGGATATTGAATCCAGGGTACTCTACCTCTGGCTACTCCTCCAGCACTTTTTTTTTGGTACGGGGGATGGAACTCATGACTGTGTGCTTGCAAGACAGGCGTTAATGCCACTGAGCTAAATCCCTGGGTCACCTCCAGCACTTTTTATTCAGACAAGATCTCACTAAGTTGACTGGGCTACCCGCAAACTTGAGGTCCACTTGCCTCAGCTTCTCAAATAGCTGGGGTTATAGGCTTGTGTCCCCATACCTGCCTCTTATTTATACATGCTTGAATTCATTTTGCTTAAAATTTTTATGAGACCTCATGAAACACACTATTTTATAGTCTTTTTCTTATAATTTTGTTTCGTTATTTTAATTTTTTTCTTTTGTTGGGTGGTACTGGGGATAAATACAGTGCCTTTATTATGAGCTATATTCCTACCCCCTCCACACACTTTTTTTGGTACCAGGGCTCGAACTCATGACCTAGTGCTTGCCAGGCAGGTGCTTATGCTGCTGAGCTAAATCCCCGGCTCCTAGCCCTTTTTTATGTTTTTATTTTTATTTTTTATGTTTTTATTTTTGAGACAGGGTCTTGTTGAGTTACCAAGTTACCAAAATTGTGATCTTCCTGTCTCAGCTTCCCTTCCCAGAGAGCTGGGATTACAGACTTGTGCTACCAATGCCCAGCTTGTTCTTTTCTGTTTTTTTTTTTTTTTCTGTAGTACTTTTTGACTTTGGATGCTGTTTTGCTTTATCTCACAATTTTCAGAGAATTAATATTTTTGTAAGTTTTGTACTTTGTGTATTTTTAGTGCTATTTTCCAGAAACTCTGCTAGATCTTTTATATTCACTGTTTTCATAAAAACCTCATAACTTCCTTGTAAGATAGATGCTATGAATATACCCATAGAGTTGAAAAGACTGAGGCACAAAGAAGTTAATTACTTTTCTGAGGTGATAAAGACAATTAAAAGCAAGTCTTTGAGACCAGAGTTTAATCACATAAACATACTGCTCTGTGTTCATGTATTTCTTTAGAAATCTTTCAGAAACTTATTTTTCACCTTAGGCTTAGAGTGAGTCTTAGAATTGGCACATTATCGCACCAATTTATTAATTTTATCAAACACTTTATTGTGGATTAACTTGCATACTTTTAATTGGTTGCTACCATACAAATTAGTTGCTCTGGACATGAGATTTTTGCTAACCAGAAACTTTAGGTGTCGTGTGTTACAGCTGCTCTTTGCAGCACTGTGGGCATTTTTTCCTCTTATCTTTCTTATTATCTCCTACTTTCCTGCCATAAGTTTAAACCTTATATCTCTTGGCAGTCTTTTGACATTGTTAATTTGGATTGGAGTTTCTTTGAGAAAAAGTTTCCCTTTCACTTTTATTCTGTTCTATTTGATATATTCAATAATATCAGAAAGCATATTACTACTTATAGGAAGATATATTGCTGTTTATTTGCATTGTGGTTAGGAATTTGGGAAAGCAAAAGTAAATGAGAATCTGTCTGCTCCAGGGTTGAATATGTGCTGAATTATCATAGGATATTTGAACCTTGAAAGTTCAAGTGTGTGAAGCATGAGTTTAGCTGGCAGTAAGTGATTTTCCTCTTTACTTTTCCATGTTCAAATTTGTAAAAACATGCAGAGAAGCAAAGTTTCAAATAGAATCCAAAACTCACAGTTTAAATTAAATATATAAGCCCTCAGGAGATATTCCTATGAATCAAAGTAATGGTAAAATTCCTGAGACAGAATAGCAGGGATGAGAAGAATAAAGATTAATTTCTTCCCATTTCTACTCCATACCTACAAGTTAAGGAAGTGAGGTGTTTTTGGTTGTTTGTTGGTTGGTTTTTAGTTTTGTTTTGACAAGGTCTATTATGTAGTTTATGCTGCCTTCAATTCACTATTCCCAGGCTGGCCTCAAATTCACAGTGACCCTCCTGCCTCAGTTTCCCAATAGTTAGGATTACAGGCATGTGCCACTATGCCCACCTCTGGAAGTGAGGTTTTTGCTAACCAGAAACTTTAGGTGCTACATGTGTTGCAGCTGAGGACATCTTTTTCTCCTATCTTTTGTATCATTGCTTCCCTATTTTACTTGGTGACTACAGTTCCGTAAAGACAGTGGCAGAAGTGGATTTTTTGTGATATTTTTCTAGATGTGAAGAGATTAGTAGTAGGAGGCTAAAGAGAGAAGAAAATTTGTGGGCATGGCATGCATTTTTTTCTGGTTTGTCTTAGTCTATTTTGTGTTGCTGTAAGAAAATACCTGAGGCTTGATACTTCATAAAATGAAGAGGTTTATTTAGCTCCCAGTTTTGGAGACTGACAGTCTGAGATGAGGTGACTCTATCTTGTTGGCCTTTGGTGAGTCCCTTCTAGTTACAGTTACAAATGGCAGATGATGTCACGGTGGAGGCATATCCAAGAGAGAGGAAGACCACATGTTAAGACAGGAGAAAATGTGTGGGAAAGTGTTTGGCATTCTTTTTATAATAGCCCACTCTCATAGGAACTATTGCACTCCTGTAAGACCCAACCACTCTGCCTGACTAACATTAATAACTTTACAACATACAAATTATAGCATGATAAGAAAAAGCTTCATTAGTATATTTGTTGTAAATATGAATTTGCCATGGTTTGGATATAGTTTGAATATATTGCCTAAAGACTTTTGTGCTGAAGCCTGGTCTTCTGTGGGTTAAGTGATGTTAAGAGGTAGAGAATCTTCACACGGAGCTACACTCCCAGCCGTTTTTCTGTCTTTTAATTTAAAAGAGAAATTTTTGATTGATTGAGGCCCCGAGAATTGAATCCAGGGCCTTTGCACTGTGTTATGTCCCCAGCTCATTTTTGGTTTTCATTTTGAAGACAGTCTTGCTAGTCACTGAGCTGCCCAGGCTGAGCTCTAACTTGAAATCCTCTTGCCTCAGCCTCCTAGAGTGCTGGAATTATACATGTGTGCTACCACACCTGGTTTAGGCTCAGGGATGGGGCCTTTAAGAGATGACTATGTAGGCTCCACACTTGTAAATGTATTAATGCTGTCAGGCAGGCAGGCAGAAAATAAATCATAAAATAGTATCATAAAATAATAAGATAATATTAAATGGTATTTTCTATAGTCTTACAATTTTTATAAAATGGATCTGAAGCTGGATGTGGTGATACACACCTATAATCCCAGTACTCAGGAGGCTGAGACAAGAGCTTGCTGTGAATTTGAGGTCAGCCTGGGCTACAAAGTGAGTTCAAGGCCAGTTTGAACTGTATAATGAAACACTATCTCAAAAAAGACAAAAAAAAGAATCTGAAATAATTTATAATAAGTAACAGATTGTCATAGAAGGGAACCAACTCAGATGTCAACAAACATACTGCTAATAATAGCTAATTATTAAGTTCATATACTATGTTAAAACTTGCATGAATTAATTAAATCATTAAGTAATTACTTCCAAGAAAACTGATGTAAGCAGGTTAAATTATCAAGATTATACAACTACAGTAATAATAGGTAGGTCTGTAATTTGAATTCAAATACATTGTCTCCATTGATTTAGAGCTTCAGAAAATGAGGATGACACAGGATCTTGAATTATTTTTGAAGAAGTCATTTAAAATTTCTCCAAGACATCATAAACTCTCGGAGATACTGAAGTTCAATATAGTATTAAAATTGAGATTTTGATGAGATTTAAAGATATACTGTAAGGGGTCAGGGATATAGCTCAATAGCACAGCGCCTGCCTGACAAGTACAAGTACCTTAGTTCAATTCCTGGTACAAGAAAGAAAGAAAGAAAGAAAGAAAGAAAGAAAGAAAGAAAGAAAGGGGGAGGGGAGGGGAGGGGAGGGGAGAAAGAAAAAGTTGTTAGCATTCAGGCTACAAAGAAATATAAATAAAATTAATCAGATTTTCTGCAGCATTGTTAAATGATAAAAACGATGAAGCTATGGTGTTAGAAAAATGCCTAAAATGTTATTAGCAAATAACAGAAAATAATAGGAGATAGTGTTAAAGAGAATTAAACATAATAGTGACAAAATGTGGCACCATCTTACTAGTAATTAGAATAATTTTTAAGAGCAGAATATATTGCGAAAAAGCTGTCTGAGAAAGAGACAGAATAATAATTAGAATAAAATGATTATATTAATTAATAAGCATAAAAGAGATTCAGATTATGTAAAAAGCAAAACAAGACCCTATCTCAACAAACAAAATCCAGGATTTGCATTACTTGATTTTGAGGCCTGCTATATAACTACAGTACTCAAGGCAGTATGTTACTGGCATAAGTATAGTTACATAGATCAGTGGAGAACGATTGAGAGCCCCAACATAAAGTTACACCAATGTGGTCAATCAGTCTTTGACAGAAAGGCAAAGACATTTAGAGGAGAAATGAGAATCTTTTCAACAAATGATGCTAGAACAATTGAAGTCCACTTACAAAAAAAGAACCTGGAAAGATTTATATCTTTCACAAAAATTACCTCAAAAAGGACCTAAGACTCAGTAGTAGAGTGCTAATATAGTGTGTATGTGAGACCCTGGGATCAATCCCTGGCACTGCATATCATCAATCAGAGATCTAATTATAAAATATAAAATGATAAAACTCTAGAAGAAAAGGAGAAAAATCTGAGTGACCTTGGGTTTAGCAGTGGTTGTTTAGATTGAACACTAAAAGCAAGATTTTTCGGGGATCAAATTCAGGACCGCACGCTTGCAAGGCAGGCGCTTATGCTGCTGAGCTAAATCCTCAGCCCCCTTAAAAGCAAGATTGATTAAAAAAGACTGATGCTGAGTTTATTAAAATTAGAAACTTCAGCTTTAAAAGAAGATACTGTTAAGAGACTAAAAAGACAGGGAAGGTATAGACTGAAAGGAAAAATATTTGTAAGACATACCTGACAGAGGACTTTGCAAGGAAGGAAATCAGTTTCAAAGTTTTAGAGCAGTGTACAACAGCTTCCCCTAACTTCTGATATCTATTAGAAGTTCATAGGTTTGGTAATTCACTAGAAAGACTGACAGTGCGTACTGAAACTGTTAATTTGTCACATTTATGGTTTACCATGGCTAAAGGATACAGATTAGAATCAGTCCAAAAAAAAAAAAAAGGGGTACACAGGGCAGAGTCCAGGAAAGTACCTGTATCAGTCAGTACTTACTAGAGACAACTGATGTAATACAAGACATACAAATACATAAGAATTCACAAAATTAGGGGTGGGGATATAGCTCAGTGGCATAAGTGCCCCTGGCAAGGGCAAGGTCCTACATTTGATCCCTAGTACCAAAAAAGAAAAGAAAAGAAAAAAAAAGAAATTTACAAAATTTGCTTACAATGGACATGCAGAGTTGGGTGTGGAGTACAAACTGTTTATGCACCGGGGGTCCAAAGGATCCAGCTGAAGGCTTGGAGCTCACTGTAGTGCCCCATGTGACTCTGTCAGAAGGCTGAAGAGTCTGCAGTGGAAGCCTGGACATGACATCCTAAGGCTGGAGCTCCTCCAACGAAAACAGAAGCAGTCTTTCCCTCTTCATTTCCCTGTTTATACCATTCTGGTGATAATCTTCCCTAAGGTTAGTCTTCCACACTCAAAAGTGTGTTGAGCCAGTCTAATTGGATGTTACTTAAGCTGACAGAATCAGTCAGTGGTCATAGTACCAAACATAGTTATGAAAGCCATGATACATTTTTAGTGTTTGGTACTGGGTTTTGAGTCCAGGGCCTCATGAATGTTAGGGAAGTTCTGTAGTGCTGAGTTACATTTCTATTTCTATTTATTTATTTATTTATTTTTGGTACTAGGAATCAAACTCACAACCTCGAACTTGCCAGACAGGTGCTTACACCGCTGAGCTACATCCCCAGCCGCTTAAGTTACATTTTGAATCCTCAGTTATCTTTTGAAGTAATTAAAGATATGAAAAATTTTCTTCACATCTAATGATGAGAAAGATGAAAGAGTAGTTATTTTAAACACCTCGTATGATGTATCTGACATTTGGGTCATATGTGACTTTGGTTTTATTATCTTTTGATAATTCTCCCTAAATTTATTACGTATCTTGTAATTTTTTTTTCTTTTTTGTACTGGGGATCAAACTCACAACCTCACACTTGCCAGGCAGGTGTTAGTGCCGCTGAGCTAAATCCCCAGCCCATGTAATTTTTAATTTAATATCAGATGTCATCTATAAAAGAATTGTAGAGAAGGAAGTAGACAGTACTTGTGCCTGGAATGGGCACACATCTTCTGTCAGTTCATTTGTCAGGAAGTTTGAATCATTAAGTTTTGAGTTGAGGATTTTGATATTGCTGTTTTTATGTTCAGCATATATCATGCAGCTGTTACCTTTTTCTTGGACCTGGGTAAGTGTTCCTGTGCACTCTTGGTTTTCCTAAATCCCTTCATGCTCCATCACAGAGGAAGACTATCTTTCCATGTCCTTCTCTAGTGATTGACTGATGCTGCCTTTTACTCAGCGGTAGGGCTTATGTGGTAGCATAGGTGACTCTTTTCTTGTCTTGGTTTGGCCTTGATTTTAGGCCCTCTGTGACTGTGCTTCATTTGCCCTTTCCTGGCCAGTATCAGACTTCTTCTTGGTGTCAGCAGTGTACTGGGCCCCGCCACCATGAAAGAATTTTTACTTCTACTCTTACCAGCAATTAGGATAGGTCTCCTAAGTGTGGGAGATTCTCCTCTCCTTTTACCAGACATGAAAGAGTTTTTTTTCACTTCTTCCCCCAGAAGATTGGAATTTTAGTCTAAACTTAAGAGAAGATTTCCTCCCCTCCTCCAGTGAGTTATGACTTAATTTATAAGACAGAAGGATCCATGGGAGTGGGTGGGGCTTTGTGCCTGTAGCAATTGGTGACCTCACTCCTATACCACAGTGGAGACCTCTCTTCAGTCCCCTGCTGGGCCCCTCATTTGATCTGTGAGCACTTGATAGCCGTTAGAGTGACTCCCTGTGCTTCTAGAGCTTCCAGCTATTCCAGGTTGTCATGTTAAGGCATAAGTGACTTATAGAAAAAACATTTGTTAGTATTTTAGTCTTTTTATTGTTTAATATGATAGCTACTGCTCTGTGAACGATGAAGCAATTTGTGTGTCCTGTTGCCTTCAAGAAACTTGTCAGTTTACTTGATTAACTTATAATTTCAATTCTGTAATGGGCTTACGAAGTTATGCTGATGAACATTACCAGACCTTTTCTTTTAATAAAATCTGGAGAAATATTTTCTTGCAGATTCCTGCATTCTATGTGGAAGTCACTGGCACCACTTTTTCTTTAATCCTAATTAATGTAATGAAATAGAAATAAGAGATGTTGGTCCAAGGAGTAGAGTTCCTGCTTAGTTTGTGTGAAGCCTTAGGTTCAACCCCGCCAAAAAAAGAAGTGCAGTTATTGAAAGGGAAAAGACATAACCATCATTTATGTATGTTGTAATTGTGTTACTTGATAACCAAAATTTAACTAAAATTATTAACACTAATAAAAAAGCTCAGTAGGATGTGGAATCACATAAATACTTGCTGCTACAGCTTAATTTTAAAACTGAGATAGGATTTACTTATATTCAAGCATTTCTAAAACACTAGTAGAACAATACACTAGAATTCTGTGTGGTTGAGGAACCATGAGAGAAACTGTTTAGAGGGCAGCAAGTTAAATAAACCTTTAAGAAAAATCTTGGTCCTTAGAAAAAAATGATTCTGAATATTAACCCAAAAATATTCCAGTGGCCAAAGCATGAGTAATTTGAGCAACAAAATAACCATATAATGTTGGATTTTAGCCAAAATTATGAAACAGCTACATACTTAAAATAGTCATTAAGCAAACAAACAAACAAGAAGGGATGAATCTTCTATAGAGAATTTTTAAAAGTGTATATAGATTCCTTTCCCTCAAGGAAGTAGAGCTTCACCCCTCCTTTCTCTTTAAGTATGGGCTCCACTACACAAAGAGTAGTATATAGAAATGTCAAGTGGGTATAGGGAAATAACTTTACAGTGGGGAAACCTAAAAAATACCATCCCAGCCAGGTAATCCTTAAGATTTACTTTATCAGTCATAGTCATTTTGATAGCCTGTACCCTGGATATGACGGAAGTGATGAGGTCTTTCTCCCGGTAACCTATAACTGCCGTCTAACCATGAGAAAAGCAATCAGATAAATTCAAATTGAGTGGTATTCTCCAAAATACCTGACCTTGAAATTGTCAAGGTCATCATAAGTAGGGAATAGCCACAGACCAGAGGAGATGAAGGACACACTATAACTAAATGTAACACAAAAGATAATGTTGACATTACAGGAAAAAAATAGAGCAGCAGAAGGGGTACTTGAAATGCAAATGGGTAATAAAAATATGAATGTGTCCAACTTCATGAGAAATCAAAATAAAAAATTTAAAGGTTAGGAGTCAGTGTTTTCCAGTCACATTATTAAAAGAATTTTTGTTAATATTTTTGTTGTACTCACTTTGGGGGAGGTTGAGGAGACTGTGTGAACTTACAACATGAGACAACCTCTCCAGAGGACCATTTGCTTAGTACGTGTTAATGGTTTGAAAATGTGTAAACTCTAATTCAGCAATTTTTACATTGATTTATTATCATGAAGAAAGATCTGTGGGAAAAATGTGTGCAAAAGATGTTAAAAATAATGAAAATTGAAAGCAGCATGAGAAGTTACTGGATACATTGGGATACATAGGTCTTCTATAGATATTAAAAGTTAAACATTTTGTTAAGTTCAAAGAGTTAAATGCATATTTTGTGTTTCTCCCTCTTTTTATTTGAAAAAGAAAAATACAGCAAAAGCTTGACTTATGTACTTGAAACATGACTGTTTTTGAGTGGCTGAGTGATAGATTATTTTCTTATATGCTTTTATATGTTTTGCAACTTTTGTGCAGTGAGGATGTGCAGTATTTTGGATATCATGTAGAAGAGGTGTTGAAAAAGAAAATCTTTTTCCTCTATCAGGTTAACAAAACGTTTCTTATAATTATGACCTTTGTTGGTAAAGGTGTGAGAAGTTGGTATCTTCATTTCGGTGTCTTCTACCTCTGCTTTTTTTTTTTTTTTCCTGCTTCTGTCGGAGATGTAAATCCTCACAATCACTCTGGAAAGCAGACTTCTCAAAATAGGTTATTTTCTTTCACCCATTAAAAGCCCTTCTGAAGTTCATGACTAGAAGAATCATATTTGTGTATAGTTTATTTCATAATTACTTATAATTACAAAATATGGTGACTATAAATATCCATTTATAGAAAAATATAATGCAATTGTATAGTAGAATACTATGTGTTAATGTTGGTGTTTAACTAATACTTACTGATGTCTAGTAATCCTCTTGTTACTTTTAAGTCTTCTGTGCAGACCCACATTCATGAGTCTGATCCTTTTCTTTGTGCTTTGCTATATTCCCAGATAAGAAAATAAATATAGTCCTTCTACAATTGTATTATAAATAACCAAAATTAGGGAGTAACATGAATGAGAAGAGATTGATCTCTACCACCCATCTTTTTGTTTTGTACTAGAAATCGAATACATGATCTTGCACCAGCCAGATAGGCGCTGTGCTGCTGAGCTACATCTGCGGCCCTGATAACCAAAATTAGTATAGTACTTTTTTCCTCCAAAAACCATTCCCTTATATATATTTTGTCTTCCTCAGTTGTGTCTTTTTTTTTTGAGGCAAGTGTCTCACTCATTATATGGGTCAGGCTGGCCTTGAACTCACTATGTAGCCCACGCTGGCCTTCAACTCATGGTGATCCTCCTGCCTCAGTCTACAAAGTGCTGTGATTACAGGTGTGTGCCACCATGCCTGACTCTTACTTTTCTTTTAATCTAACTATTATTGTAAACCCAAACAATGAGTTCAGTCATCCAAGTATTGTGGTCCTCTTTTTTGGTTTTCCTCACAGTCCAAAAGGTTGTATTTGTAATCTCATTGAGATGTTATTGGAATCTCAGCAAGTTAATTTTAATCTACCACCTCTAATGTAACTCATGGTGAGAGTAAAGACACAAAGACATATTCCAAGTTAAGGGCAGCCAAGGGGTCCTAAGTCCAATCCTCGCAAGGATGTGTGATCCTAGGCCTCTCCCAGAATTTATCATCTTGTGAAGAAGGGGGGTGGCTCAGGGATGAGTGACAGTGAGGATGGCCGAAATTACCTGAGTAACTTGAGCTGGCTGGCCAGGTGCAAGATTATCATCTCCGTAAATTGCAGAGATAAAGATAACCCAATTAAGGTAACAGTGGGATTGTTTTGGGGGGGCTTTCACTTTGGTTTTGATATGCAAACTCTTGTGCCCTGGGAAGTCATAGCCTCTTATCTCAAGGCCTTTCCAGAGCTATTTGTTCTAACATTTTGTGTGTTTAATCCTGTACATATCTGTATTGTACGAGAACACTATGTGAGGAAACAGGACTGCCTGTTGGCTGAAGAGATTGCCCATTAGCACCTCAGCTAGCCTTATTTGCAATGCTTAGAGCCAATTGAAGAGAGAAGGAAAGCTTTTTACATATTAGTATATAAGGAAATGAGCCTCCAAATAATCAAAGTCACAGTAATTGCTTTGGATTCAAAGGGAGTCACTGGAGTTGTCTCCCACATCTCTCCCTTTGTTGTTTTGTAGCTCTAGCAGGGCTAGTTGTGGCTGTATGGCTTCCAGTTGTCTTTGGCTAGTGAATCTTCTATGATAGGCTTTAGTGAGAAAAATTACAAAGAATAGAATGAGCACACCAACTCCAATATAAAACCAAAAGTAAGCCTTGAGGTATACAAATGGATTTAATTGTTCTATGGTATCAGCAAACTTATCCCAATCCTTAATTTGGGTATCAAAGGTAGCTGTCTGTTGTGACATGTACAGCATTAGTCTCTGAAGAGCGTCTATATCCATTAAAAGGAAGTCACTGGCGTTGTCTCCTATGACTATTACATGGATCTTTACAGAGTTCTTCCCCCCGCCCTGAAATGCTCTTCACTGTGCTTTTTCCAAGGCTGAGAATTCTTCACTTTACAGCTTGCAGCTTAAATACCATTCCCCTCGGAGAGCTCTCCTGCCTTACCTAAAAGAACATTCCATGTGGTACTTTTCCCAGCCCTCTAGTACCCACTAATTTCTTTTATAATAGTTAACAGAATTGATTATTTTTATATTTGCTTGCTTATGATATTTCCTCCATTGGACTAACTTCCCAAGGCTAGGGATTATATCTTCATTAGATTATTTTTAGGCCCTCATCTAATGACCGTCCCCTTATAAAAAGTAAATAAGTCTAGGTTTAAATGAACAGAATAAATTCACTAGTCTTAGCAATAGCTCATTAAGAATTCATTATGTAACTTGAAAGTTTTAACAGAGTATTTTTTTTTTTTTTTGGTACTGGGGATCAAACTCATGACCTTGCACTTACCAGTCAAATGCTAAATCCCAGACCCTGTAACAAAGTATTCTTATAGCCCATGTATTTTTTAAGCTACATATTTTTGATATTTAATGATATTTTTCGGAATTCAAAGAAAATTAGGTTAGACTTAAGAGATCAGAAATAGAAGCTCTTGTAGTAGAATTGGAACTCACCCTGGATACTGAGGAGCAGGTGGAATTGGAAGAGGGGAAAAGGTACTTGGGGCAATATTGCCATATCATTTTCTAAGACAGGAAAGCAAAATACCTTTGGTATGTTTCAGAAAACATGACAATTTCAGACTGCTCTTGGAGAAGGTAGCTAGTTACTGGTAATTATTAATATAAAGTTACTGGTAGTTGTAAAATTCTGTGTCTATAATCATTCAGAGCCTGGAAAGAATGCCAGTGTAGTTGAAATAACTTCTGTGGCCATTGTAGTTATTTTAACAGCAACTAAAGATACTTCATCATTAAGTTCTTTGTTTATGTGTTATAAAGTGTATACTTTATACTCCATAGTTTTGTAGCTAGAAAAGGGACATAGATGAAAAAGAAAGACCACAGAGCTGAAAATCTGCTGTAGAGGTAAACAGAGACCAATTAAAGTGACAAATATGTCAAATTACAGAGTAATTTGTAAATGTAATAAATGCAAGCCTCAATGCTGTCAGAACCCCAAATGGGACTAAGCCTAGTTCAGCAATGAAGTGGGAATACTTTAACCAAGGAGGTGACATTTTATATGGGTTTTAAAGGATGAGTCCTAGTTCACCAAGTGAAGAAAATTGAAACCTTTACAGTACAGTCATGTTGAAGAATTAGTAAATAATTTATGCATCAGGGGTTCTGGGAAATGATCTTAGAAAAGCATGTTAGGATCATCTGGGACCTTTTATGATGTCTTTGGTGAGGAAATGATCAAAAATGTTACATAAGCAGGAGAAATTATTTTCCTTATTTTTTCCCCATGTGTATACGTCATTGAGAACAAAAGTTTTAACCAGCCTTTTGATAAAGTCCTGTTGAATCATCTATAGCTAACATCCATAGTCATAGTGTCCACACAGTATGCAAATGTTGAGAAATCAAGAACCAGATTGAAAGCTCAGTTCTATTACTTGCTAACCTTTATGCAAGTTATTTGATATTGGTGGATTTCCATTTTTTCATCTGAATAAGGAGGCTCATGAGTGGTTTCCAAGGACTGTTACTGGGGGTGGGGTTGTGAGGTTGCTGCTGGGTAGGAGACAGTTCAGTGAGAGCTCCAGGAGATGTTATTTGGTCTGGATAAATTCTGAGTCTTATGTGAAAAATTGGCCTTGAGTCTGCATAAAAATATGGTTGAAGTTTAACCTGTAAGGCACAATGAATCCAGGCGTGGTGGTGTATGCTTTAATCCCAGCTACTAAAGAGACTGAAGCAGGGGATTTGCAAGTTCCTGGTCAGCCTGGGCAAATTAATGAGACCTTGTCTCAAAAAATAAAAAAGTCTGAGGATGTAGCTCAGTGGTTATAGCACTCCTGGGTTTGATCTCCGGCACTGTAACACCCCCTCCCAATCCTCCCCCAGGAGTAAAAGAGAATAGTTGTTGGACTCAGAAACATTTTCACTTCTTCCTAGACTACCTGCAGTAGAAAATCATTCGCCTCCTGCATTTTAAATGACTCATTCAGAATAGCTCAACTAGTGGTTTTAGGTACTGTCTATGAGATACCTAGGTATGTCATCGGACTCCACATCTACCTAGCTACTACATTTTTCATGATTATGTCCTTCTGATCACAGTTGATTGGCCCAGCATTTTATTACTCTGACAACATTTCATTGACCAATAAATGTCTTTCTGGTGTTTCAGGTCCTATGGTGAGAGAAAAGGTTGATGGTATCTGTGACATGAAACTTGCTACACATCACTCTCCATGTTTCCTACTATGTGGAGAATGCCGATCTGTAGGGAGAATGAGGTTGACATGAGACAAAAGACAGATGGAGACAGGATGGCAACCTTAGAGTTTTGAAGGCCCAGCTGTATCCCTGCCTTTCCTTTTCTTTTCTCTTTTTTTCTTTTTTCCCGGGGGGGGGGAGGATCAAATTCACGACCTCGTGTTTGCTAAGTTGGCACTTAACGCCCCTGAGCTAAACCCCTGACCCCTATCCCTGCCCTTCCTATTTTGGTTACCTAACACTTTCTTGAATCCTGTGAGCCAGTTGTGCCAGCCAATTCCTTTCTAGTCAGACTAGTTTGAGTTTGGTTTCTGTACCAGTAGTTAATACTTGAATTCAGATGAAGTACTCTAATGCTCATCCTTTCTGCACTATACCATATTCTTTCTTTAAGGCTAAACATCTTATTTCGAAATTTCATCGCTCCCTAACTGGTAGGGGCCTTAGTGAAGCATTTCCATAGCATCTTTGGTTTCCTTCTATTCCTTTTCTCCCTCTCTTCTTTTCTTTCCTCCCTTCCTTCCTGGGATGGCATTTTGGTTTTTTCCCATTCTATAGGTCCTTAGATGTGCTCCTTGCATAGGCTTCCTTTATTTTGTGAAGAATTTAATTATGTGAACTAGCTCAGTTGTGACTAAAGAACACATAAAGATTGTAATAGAAAATAAGAGAGTTAAATTGGGGCCAAATTAAGGAAAACTTGGACAACTAATTTAAATAGTTTACCGTGTCAGAGGTGTTCAATAGGACTCTCCACAGTGGGGAGGTGCCCTGTGTCTGCACTGTTCAGCACAGCAGCTGTCAGCCATATGTGCTCCATGGAACATTTGACATGTGGTAGTATAACTGAGAAATCGAATGTTAAATTTGGTTTAGTTAGTATAGATTTAAATAGCCACATATAGCTGTGGATAATAACAGCTCTGGATATTGAGTGGTTATTACAAGTTGTATTTCTTATTCTTTTATTTTTAAATTGGGAGAAAAAACCAGAAACAGTATGACCATTTAGTGGATAAGGATAAGCAAGGAAAAAAAAAAACACTTTCTGTTCTGAATCTTGATTCCTTTAATAAGATAAGGGGATATAGAATGTGCTGGTTTCAGAAGGAGGACAGTTTTAATGTTGAAGGAGTAGAGGTTTTTCAATAAAGAGATACTCAGTAGGTAACTGTAAAGAAGAGTTTAGAGTCAAACAGAACATAAAGGAGCAGGGCTAGAAGCATAAATTTTTACACTTTTGTAGTTATCTCCATAGATGTAGATAATGTCCTCCAAAGAGGGAGTGTAGATCTTAAAGAAAGTATTGTGTTAGTCAGCTTTCTGCTACTGTAACAAATGCTTGAAATCTACTTAAAAGGAAGAAAAGTTTACATTGGCTCATAGTTTTGGAGCTTTCAGTGTATTGCTGATTGGTCGCATTGCTTTGGGCCAATGGGCAGTAGAGAACTTTACAGTAGGAGCAAGTGGCAGAGGAGACCCATTCATCTTGTGACCAGGAGTCCAAAGAGAAAGAGTCTGGCACACCAGAGTCTCCTTCATGGTTTTGTTCTCAGTGACCTAAAACCTCTTACAGTAGGCCATGTGTCATAAAGGTTCTACTACCACCCAGTAGTACTATGGCTTGAGAACCAAGCCTTAACATATGGACCTTTTGGACTCATTCCAGATTCAAACTACAAGCATTAACGACAAAACCTTGAAAACCATCTGTGTGTAAAGGGTGAAAATAGGAGGAGCAAGCAAAAGTGAAATTATTTACCACGATATTTTTAGGACTCCAGCATTTACTCATGCAAATGGTAGCAAGAACCCTTTGCTTTATATCTTGTACTTGTCAAGATTAGACATTTTACTTGAACATGTAAGTATAGGCACAGAATAGCTAATTTCCATTTCTTTTTTATATGGATCTGGGTAGCTGTATCTGTCAGACATGGACCAAATAAAAACTATTATTGTACTAACATACTGTCATTTCTGCCTAAGAGTCATAAATGTGTCATTAAATGTAGTCAGGCTGTCAATAAATACAGCAAATTCCAGTCCAAAGAAATCAGGTTATAAGTCTGGGAAACAGAATGCTAAGCCCTGTTTGGTGATTTCTAATTAACCAGTAGTTGTAATTAATATGATGTTTAAATGAATTTTCTGTATAAGATTAAAGAGAAAGTGTTTGAGAGGACCTATATAAGATGCATTTTGTTGCCCAGTGTGGTGGCTCATGCCTGTAATCTCAGCACTTGGGAGACTGAAGCAGGAATATTGCTGTGAGTTCAAGGCCAGCCTGGGGTACACAGTAAGTTCAAGGCCAGCCTGAACTGCAGGTGTAGTGAAGCCCTGCCTCAAAAAACAAACAAACAAACAAACAAACAAACAAAAAGATGCATTTTCTTGTACCAGTGAGGAAGTTGGTGTATTTTTCCACACTTGTACACTTGTAAAGGAGCATTTTAGAAGATGTTTTGTGATACAAGCTGCCTGGCAGAAAGTCATGGCAGTGCAGTGGATGGAAAGGCAACAAGTAGGTTGGAGTACGGTAGAGAGGACAGAGGCAGGGCACAGGGAGAAGGAAGCACGATGGTGTGCAGAGGGAGGTTGAAGGTCCTACCTCAGGAGGAGACAGTAGGTAGCAGGTCCCTTCACTGCCAAGTTCAGTGCTTGATACACTCAATAGTTACTCATAAAAAGGATAAATAATAGGAAGGAAGAAAATTATTCCTGAAACAGCAGTAGAATCCTACTTTGACTCCACCTTATGGAACTCAGTTCGTGACCTCAGATATTACATCTTCCTGAATGTGGCTTGCTTTTCAGTTTACTGTTAAAATATATACTAGATGCTTTATATTTGAACTTGCGATCATTGTTTAGTCAAGGGGGCAGGGAAAAGGAGATGGTCTGCAGTTTAGAAGCAAGATGACTGTACTGAGTACTTGGAAGTGGAATTTCCTTTTAAGACTGTAACAGAGTAGATATGACTACATCTAGTTCTGAATAATATGGTCTCAGGTGATGGGGGGAGGTGAGCATTTCTAGCTGATTTGACAGACTAGAAATGCACTTATTTTCTCTATAAGAAATATTGTTTGATAAGAAACCAAGAATAGGGCTGGGGATTTAGCTCAGTGGCATAAGCACCTGCCTTGCAAGTGCGCAGTTATGAGTTCGATCCCCGGTACCAAAAAAAGAAAGAAAGAAAAGAAAAAGAAACCAAGAATAGTGTAAAGCAGGATGGGAAATTTAAAATTGTTTCCAATTATGGGAATTATAAATGGATATAAATGTAAGATTCTGTGTAGTTTCCAAATTTTTTCTTTTACTCAAAACTTACAAAATGTGTCCACAAAAACTTAGTTTGTAGTAATTTAACCACTTTATTTTACTCAAATATTACAGCTGACTCAGATCTGATAGTGAGAACATTTGAAATGTGAAATGATATTGGACCCTATAGGATTTTGTTTAAGCATGTGTTTATAACCCAATTAAATTTACACCATTACTATGGGATTATTGGCATATTTATGCATAAAAGTGTAATTCATGTTAGCAAAGGAAGAGTTTGAGCCAGAAAAATCTTTCTGATCTATCTCAGTATATATTTGAATACTTAACAGGTACTGTTTTAGACATTGGGGATACAACACCAAAGCAAGCACAAAATGCTTGCCTCTTGAAGCTGTTGTCAAGATGTACTTTCAAAAGAGAGTATTTCATTTTAGGTGGTAACAAAGCAAGGGAGGAAACATTCTGTAGTCAGATTGTAGGATACCTGTGCTTACAGGGATTGAGATACAAACTGCAGAAAGCTCACTGAAGACAGGGGTGTTTGTTTGGCTGTCTGTCTCGTTCACAACTATATCCCCAGGTTCCAGAATAGTGCTTGGCTTTATACGAAGTATTCAGTAAATACATGTTGTTAATTGAAATGTTTATTTTTAATTTGTATAATCATAGGTATATATGCACTTTTGTAAACTTTTTACATCTAGCTAGTTAAAATTTGTATCATTTCAGTTGCATTAATGTTGATATTACCTATTTTTCCGTCTACTCGTGCCACATATCAGAATAAAGGAAAAGCATGTTAATATTGATAATTAGGTATACAGTTATCTGATATTATAAAGAATAGGTTTGGAAGGGAACTCAAGAGGTCATCTTTTGTTCAGCTTCCGGCCTAGGAAAACTTGAGTAAGATGATTAGGTATGTAATTTTAATTAATCACTTAAAGAGCCAGAGCAATATAATTAGGTTCTCTCTTAAGAAAATGGAGAAAGGTACTTAATCCTAGATATGAAGGGACTAACCTGAAAAATTTAAAACTTCTGTGTGGGAAAGTGGAAAAAAAGTCAAGCACAACTAAGCTGCTCTTTGTTGATATCAGAATTGGGCTTGTCATTCACTTTGGCGTTGAAGCATGGCCTCCTATCTCAGGGGGCAGGACCAGGACATTTTTTCCCCTCCCACAAGAGCCGGGCAGTTATTACAGGTTCAGAAGCCCTGACCAGTTTTTCAAGAGTTTCTCCTCTTTTTTACCCCGTGAAACACATGGTGCTTTTGCTCTGCTTTCAAGATGCATTAAGATCTTCTGCTTTGTGACTGCTTTGGAACCAGCAAATATCCTGACATGTATAATTCGAATTATGCTGGTTTCCTGAGTAAGTTAATCTTATTTTTAAGCTAGTTAAAATTCAAGTGATGTTTAGAAAATGCTAGCGTGGAGTTAAGGCTTTTTTTTTCTTTCTTTCATTCATTTTACTTTAAGCAATTTTTGATTTTAAGAAAGCCCTTTTAAGAGGAAAGCAAGCTTCTGCATAGAAAAGCACCTTCATCTTTATGACCTATACTTTCAGTTTCTTTTGAGGTGTCTTTGTTACATTAAACATACGCATATGTCTTTTGAAAACCAGTTAACCTAACAGTTTTCTTGAGCATCTTTTTAGTTTTACTGAGAAGTATTTTAAATTGAGTGTTTCTGAGTTCGATTGCTTACGTCTGACACAGTCTCAAGTTTCCACTGAATGGTAACAAAGACTGTAGAGTGTTGTTGGTACTGCAGTGAGAGGCATGCTTCCTTAGACCAGGTAAGAGAGATCAGTTTGTTTCTTAGTGCTGGGTGAGTTTTAACGTTTATTTTATATTCTTTAAACAGTAGCAGTGTTAAATTGAAAAACAGCCAGAGCAACCTGATTTCAAGACGTCCTTGCTGTTTGCAGACAGAAAAAAACTACAGGGCCCTGGGGTGGGGTGGGGGGGAGGGGTAGAGTTAGCCTAGTTTATTCCTACTTATATAAATTAATTAAAATGTGGAAATAATTCTGGAGCTCAGTTTCTTCATTCAGGAGCTAAAGAAGTGATTGAAGATATTAATAATTTTAAAGGTACTTCGTGGTTATTACTTGTGAAAGCAATCCAAATGATAGTTTTTACTTTCATTTTTTTCCAGTAGTCAATAGAATAAACTTTGCCCTTATTAAACATTTTTTCATTTATGATAATTTAAAATTGTCAATAGCAAAACATGCTTCCTCAGATTTTTTGAAAATCAGCCTGACACTTGAAAAATATTTCAGTTCTTATAGCTGTTTCATTGCTATTATTTTCTAGTACATTTTTCTTAAAAGTATTTGTGCTTTGAAAATGTCAGCTGTATTCTAATGAAGCTCGGGCATTGTTTCCTCATAAAGGGGCCGGTGCATTCCACTGCTTTATGGTTTATTATGAGGCACAGTGTGAGAGTGTGGGTGGCACCATTTGGTGTCTGCCTCTTGGGGTAGTGACTGCCATTATATTAGCCTTGGGTTGGCAAAGAAAATACAGCATGCAAGATGCTGTATGAATCTGGATACCGTGAAGAAAATCTTATCCCTGAAAGGTTCTTAGTGAGGCAGGAATGTGTGACAACTTGATTGAGCTGATTGATCATTTCAAGTGTACCCCTGATGCCTGCATTTGACTTCCTTGTTTTTTGCTTTAGAGTAGTCATTCTTTAAAGAAGTGAATATTTCTGAGTAAACTGTAACATTTGAGATCGATAAGATGATATTTTAAAAGCACTTAGTATTTTAAAAGTATGTGTAATACATTTACTTTAAGAGAGTTTTAAAGCACTTAGTGTGGGGGTAGGGAGGGGGAGTGGGAGAGGAGGTCAGGCAGAGGCTTTCTTTCAGTTAGGAAAGCCCTGAGGAAGAAAAAGGCAACAGATGTTTCTTCTGTTACAATTGAGGTTGTTTCATTCAAAACTCACAGTAGCAGGAATAAGGGGGAGGGGTCATAAATCTGACTTAATCAGTGAATAAATGAAATTCAGTCATTTGTAATTAATTTAAAATTTATTCTTTTATACTCAGGATTGAAAATCCGTACAGAGTAACAATGAGTAACATTTTAAAAATAATTTGTAATCTACAAAAATTGTGTACAATGAAACTGTGAAAAGTTAATTTTAGTGCATCTGAGTGATGGGAAAGTAGATCATTATATCATATGTAATATTTTTTAAAAAGTTAAGCCATACAAAATATATAGGACATATATTGCAAAAGCTTGATTGCACACAAACTTTAAATGAAATATGAAACATCATTTGCCTATGTCAATAAATCATTTTTGTCTTCGATTAAAAGCCTGAATCTTATGCCAAAGACCTTTGAATAAGAAATGTGGGCAAAATATTTTGGATATAAACGAAATGATATGTTGTAGTTTGCCTCTAAAAAGGGAGATAAGAAGCTTAGATTGTTTGCTAATGAAAAAAGGGAAATGTTTATCTCCTGGAAGGTGCAAGAAAAAAGTGTGTTGGAAGCAAAATGCATGTAATGCAGTTAAAATTTTGAAAACAGTTTTTGAATTTATGGAATTATCACCAAGTAAAATAATGCATTACTTTTATAACGCAGAGTTGGCCAGGAATATAACACAAAGACACACAAGTGTCTACCTGGCAAGTGCAAGGTCCTGAGTTTGATTGCCAGTACCAAAAAACCCCCAAAAGTAAGAGTTCTGTACCTTTTGTATGATTTGCAGTTACACACCTTTCAGCTTTATGCCTTGCCTTGCCTTGCCTTGCCTT